>CAEFZP010005676.1:0-52914 GCA_903064625.1 Mallotus villosus
GGGCCGGGGGAGGGGGGGGGTTTTATATTCCTCACAACTTCAATTAGAACCATACTCTCATTAAAATTTTCCACTAATATGACCCATTACACTCCCGTCACTGTACGTCTACATGTCACACCAATCTCTCTCTCCTCTAACTTTCTCTCACGATCTCTAGATCTCTCTCTCTCTCGCACCGATAAAACTATTTATCTTTGACAGCAGCAAATAATAAATAACGCAGTAAAGTACAGACGATCCTTTCTTTCGTCTGTCCGTCGTCTGTCCTGAGTTCTATCGTCCGGTCTTTCTATCTATTGTCTACCTGCCTCACTGTCTGTCTGTCTGTCTTTTGGTGCACGCCAATCAAAAATCCCCGAAAAGAAGTTCTTCAGCTTCCAGCATTCCAAGGTGGTCATGCTCATAAAGAACCCTGCTGCATGACCAGACCCAATGACCATCTCAGAGTTTCCAAATACCGTCGTGCTGTGGAAGGCCACAGGGGGGAGGGGCACACGTTGGGGGGTCGGGGGCGGGCGTTGCCTGGCGCGGGAGAGTGGGCGTGGTGGGGTGGAGGGGAGGGTGGAGGGGGTCTGCGTGTGGTGGGTGACGGGGGCGGGCGCACGCCGGGGGGCGGGGGCGGGGGGGAGCCGTGGGGGGGCGGATCGGTGGGGGGGGGGGGGCCCCGGGAGGGGGCGGGGTTGGTTTAAGACCTGGGCGCGGGAGGGGCGCCCCGGCTGGGCGGAAATAGGGGAAAGAGGGAAGGGGGGGGGGGGGGAGGGGGGGGGAGGGAGGGAGGGGGGGGAGGGGGGGGTTGGGTCTTGCCGTTGTTCTTTGGTGTGTGGTGGTTTCGTTGATGTTTACTGGGTAATGTAGCGGTCTGCATGTCTTCCTGAATAAGTTCAAAGCCTATCAACTTGTAACTTGGTGTCGGTGGTCTCGGGCCGGGGTGGGTCGGTCACCCCTCGCGGGGAGGGGGGGTGCCCCACCTGGGTCCCATTTAGACATGCTTGGTGTGGAGCACATTGGTGTTTGGTCAGGTTCCCTGTTGTGTGTTGTGTGTTTTTTAAAGTGTGGTTCGTGTGTGAGTGAAGTTCTGTTGAGGGTAATGTGTGTGGTGTGTATGTTGTGTATGTTGTGTATGTGTGTCTGTGTGTGTGTGTTGGAATGGTCCTCTGTGTATTTTGTTGTGTGTGTTTGAATGTTGTGTGGTGGTTGTGTGTGTGTGTTCGTCTGTGGTGTGTGTGTGTGTGGTGTGTTGTGTGTGGGGGTGGTGTTGTTGTGTGTGTGTGTGTGTTGGTGAGCTTGTGAAGTGAACAGCTAATCGCAAAGGGCACTCGCTGGGCAAAAACAAAACAATGGAGAACGATGTTTCCTTCGAGGAACGTTTCCGGAATGTTGGCGGGGGCTGGTGGCTTTCCCGTCTTCCATTCGGGGTCCCTCGTCTGCTCTCATTCTCGTCTCTCTTTCTCTCCCTGTCCGTTCCTCTCTCTCCCCCCGGGCCCGCCCCGGTTCCTTGCCCGGCTCCGCCGTCAGTCGTTTTCCTCGGGGGGGGGAAGGGGATCCCGTCTCGGGCCTCTCCGGGATCTTTCTCCGGCCCCCCCCCTCTCTCGTCTAAGGGGCTGGTTTCCCATGGTACCAGAGAGCTTGAGGGGCCAGTTTAGTCACAGAGCAGAGATGCGTCAAAGGCTCGTGGTTCCGTTTGTGTTGGCTGGATTCATAGACGGCAGGTCTGTAAAAGGATTTTAAGTTTGTTTGAAGTTTTCCGTGCCCCCTTTTCGCTTCTTGTGTGTGGTTTTTTTTTGTTTAGCAAAATCGTCCCAAACTGTTACTCTGTGGCAACTTCTTGTTTCGGTCTCTCCCTCTCAACCAACACACACCCCACGGACACCAGAGCCAGTCCTTGGGCTCATGGGGGGTCATATTTTTGTGTAATACATCGATTTCTTTAATCCACTCAAGACCATTTTATGGCGGGAGAGGTGACGATCGTGTTTACATTGTTTATCTAATGCAAAATTCTTAATGACAACGAGACTGAGTTCCTCTGGGTCCTCCCCACACCCCCCCCCCATACCCAGGACTCCAGGCATTGGTACATTTCCTTTTTAGGGGGCGCCAGAGGGGTTGAAATTGTGTCTTAACAAGAGAGCGGCCACTTCCATTCTCTTTGGGGAGGGGTGGTGGGGGGGTTTGGGGGTGGTTATGAGATTATGAGTTGTTGGTTGGGAAAGTGGGGAGTTTCACGGTGTTAGTACTTACAAGAGGCTGTGTTACAATCTTGAGAAGCCAGCCTGTCACATTACAGTTAACCACGGGCAACGGGAACACTTACAGTAACCATTTCAAAGCGAACAGCTACAGTAACCACGTGAACAGAACCCCCGCGGCTTCTGTTCTGGACAATGCGATTAACTCAAGCACATTGCAAGAGGCGCACACACCCACACACGCTCGACACCAACGGACAGCTTTTATGCAACATTTACATCCGCCACCATTTCCCAACACGGCGACCGCCGACTAATGGCTGGCCATTCTTGTTTCTTTCTCTGTTTGCGACGACAGCGGCTACCACAGGAATAGGTAAGAGAGCGTCAGGACATCAATCACAGAGGGGTGAAGACGCCTCATTGTGTCGCAAATAAAAGTCATTAAATGTCTGAAGAACTGGCGCGAGATTTAGGGGTATCGTTTCGTTGGGCTGGACCCCTTCCTAAGTCATGATGGACACAGCGTCGCACATCGGCTCTCTCTCACATACAGCACACTCTCTCGATGCTCATCTCACACACGGACACTCTCTCGGGGGGCGGGGGGGCGGGAGGGGGGGTCGGGGGTCTCGGGGGACGACGGAAATACGCCAGGCACTCTCAAAAAGGAAGCGAAAAACGGAGCTCCCCCCCACTAGACTATCGGTCTCTCGTAAGGGGAAGGAATCACCCATTGCGACACACTAGGGGGGAAAGGGGGTCTCTCACGGTCATCACAAGCAGGCAAGGAAAGGAAATGGGGGGGGGGGAAGCGCCTCTGTGGCAAGGGGGTGACTGCGAGGGGCAATCGAGAAAAGGCAAGAAAAGAAAGAAAGAAAAGGGGAATCATGGGGACGCGCGTCGGGGGCCGGGGGAAAAAGGGCGGTCCGACTCTCGGGGAAGGAAATAGAAGGAAGTGAAATCTCGAAAAAGTCCCCAAGGCCGCCCCCGGAAAGAGGTAAAACGAAAAAGCGAGGGAGAGAAAGAAAGGCGGAGAAAGAAGGAGAAGAGAAAAATGCAGGAGAGAAAATAAAATAAAAAAAAAAAAACGGGAGAGCCTAGGGGGAAAAAGGGGCGCGTGAGATCGGGGAGGAGGGCGGGTGAACGCGTTAGCAAAATGGGAGGGACGCGGTCAAACTCCCGGGGGGGGGGGGGGGGTGGCCACAGCGCCCTCGGTCTAAAACAAAAGGATACCGTAAAGCTGTAAAGCCAACGACGCGGAACCAACCCGGGGCGGGGTGGCTGCGGGAAAAGTATAGGGTCTGGGGGAAACACTCGCCGGGGGACCGCCCACATGAGGGCTTAGACGACGGGGGTCGACAAGAGAAGAAATCAAGAAAAAAATCTTACCAAAATACGGGACACGACTACTCTCGGGTGCTGCATAGTCACACGCGGGAGACACCAACCGCTCTCCTCAGCACACACACTCTCATCTCCTCGTCAATACACACATCACTCTCTCTCTCACAAACACACACTCTCACTCTCGAATCGGCTCGTCTGGTGGGGTCTCTCAGTGGCGCAGGAAGGGGAAATGTCACCCCGCACACCTCCCTCTGGCGGGAATCTTACAAAAAGCTCAGACCACGCCGCGCGACCAAAGAAGGTGAGAAGGGGGGGGGTGCGCGGGGCTCGGGGGGGTGCGGGGGAAAGAGGGTGCTGCTAACAGGGGGGGTGCGCGGGCCCGGAGACCGCTCTCTCTCCGCTCGGGCTCGGGATCTCACACACCCACACTGTCTCTCTCATCTGGACGGCACACACTCTCTCTCTCCTCTTGACACACACCTCTCTCTCTCCTTCTATCTCGTCACATGCGGCACTCACTCTTATCGTCACACCAGCAGCTCTCTCTCTCGCTTACAGACCTTCTCTCGTCTCTCAGCACACACACACTCTCTCTCTCTCTCTCTCTCTCTCACATACCACTCACTTTTCTCTCACACACGACACACTCTCTCTCTCTCACACACACACGCGCTCGTTCTCTCACACACACCCACACTATCTCTCTCTCTCACATACACACAGCTCTCTCTCTCACACACACACTCTCGCTCTCTCTTACACACACACTCTCTCTCTCACACACACACACACTATCTCTCTCCTCTCACACACACACACGCTCTCCTCACACACACACTCTCTCTCTCTCTTACCACACACTCCTCTCTCTCTCACACACACACACACTCTCTCTCTCTCTCTCACATCCACACACACACTTTCTCTCTCTTCTTACACACACCCACACACTTTCTCTCTCTCTCACACACCACACGCTCTCTCACATACACACATGCTCTCTCTCACACACACACTCTCTCTCATCACCACCACACACTCACTCTCTCTCTTACACACACACACTCTCTCTCTCTCTTCCACACACACTCTCTCTCTCACACCACACTCTCTATCTCTCACACACACACTCTCTCTCTCTCGTCTCTCTCTTACACACACTCTCTCTCACACACCCACACACGACACCTCTCTCTCTCACACACACACACTCTCTCTCACACACACACACACACCACACCTCTCTCTCTCACACACTCACACACACGGGACACACACACACCCTCAACATAATGATATTTCCACACACACAAATCCTGAGCTAGTTCACCTGGTAACAGCTCCCAGACCGCAGGATGTTCTGTCTTTCTGGAAGGCTCTAGAGAACACGAGACCAAGACCCGTGCCATAGTTTCACATGAGGCGTCTGACAATCACCTCCTAGTCAGCTCTGAACAACATGAGGCGTCTGACAATCACCTCCTAGTCAGCTCTGAACAACATGAGGGGTCTGACAATCACCTCCTAGTCAGCTCTGAATACTGATTGGACGAGATAACAATATCCTAAATGTGGCAATGTAATATGAATTTGATGATGTATGATGCTGTAATATCTGGTTGTGTCGTTCTGCTGCCGCTGGTGCGTACATCCTGTGTGTCTCTGGTCTCCGTGTGTGTGTCTCTTGTGTGTGTGTGTGTGTCTCTGTCTCTGTGTGTGTGTTTCTCTGTCCTCTGTGTATGTGTGTCTCTGTGTGTGTGTGTCTCTGTGTGTGTGTTGTGTGTCTCTGTCTCTGTGTGTGTGTTTCTCTGTCTCTGTGTGTGTGTGTCTGTGTGTGTGTGTGTGTGTGTTTCTCTGTCTCTGTGTGTGTGTGTCTCTGTGTGTGTGTGTGTGTCCTCTGTCTCTGTGTGTGTTTCCTCTGTCTCTGTGTGTGTGTGTCTCTGTGTGTGTGTGTGTCTCTGTGTGTGTGTGTGTGTCTCTGGTCTGTGGTGTGTGTGTCTCTGTGTGTGTGTGTGTCTGTGTGTGTGTGTGTCTCTGTGTGTGTGTCTCTGTCTCTGTGTGTGGTTCTCTATCTGTTGTGTGTGTCTCTGGTCTCTGTGTGTGTGTGTGTGTGTCTCTGTCTGTGTGTGTGTGTGTGTGTCCTCTGTGTGTGTGTGTCTCTGTGTGTGTGTGTCTCTGTGTGTGTGTGTGTGTCTCTGTCTCTGTGTGTGTGTTTCTCTGTCTCTGTGTGTGTGTGTCCTGTGTGTGTGTGTGTCTCTGTGTGTGTGTGTGTGTGTGTGTCTCTGCAGCCCTCAGGCTGTGCTTTCTGTTCTCACTGTTTGGACGTTGCCTTTGATGAAAGCCCAAACTAAAACACGTGGTACAGTAAATGTCAAAACTTGTGTTTCGGTGTGATCTACGTTCCGCACCTCCGTTCTGGTGTGAGGAGCGT
Organism: Mallotus villosus; assembly: GCA_903064625.1. Lineage (NCBI taxonomy): Eukaryota > Metazoa > Chordata > Actinopteri > Osmeriformes > Salangidae > Mallotus > Mallotus villosus. Next base: position 5,974 of record CAEFZP010005676.1, read on the forward strand.
CGGCACGGTAACCGAAAGGCCTGCTAGTGGACAGTAAGGACACGATGAGTCACGACTCGGGGTTTACCCAAATATAGGCTCAGTTCGATCGTCAGGGTAACACACACACACGCCTCCGCACTCACAGTTGCGTAATGCCGTAGGGCTTCTGTTGTTGTGGTCCGGAAGGATGAGGTAGGACACGAGGAGACACGAGGAGGGAGAGACACAGAGAGGGAGGACAGGGAGGGAGGACACGATGGAGGGAGGACAACGAGAGGACCTATGAGGGAGACAGGAGGAGGGAGGACACTGAGGGGAGAGACACGAGGAGATGGAGGACACGAGGAGGGAGGACACTACGAGTGACATGAGAAGGAGTAGTACATGAGGAGGTGAGGAACACGATAGGACCGATTAGAGAGGACCTGAGTACACGAGATGATGCCAGAGGCGGACCTGAGGATGGATGTGACGGAGTGATGCCAGGGATGACACCGTGGAGTGAGGACATGATAGATAGGACCGGAGGTGAGGGAGGCCATGATGATGGGAGGACACGAGAGGAGGTACCGCAAAAAGGCGTAGGAAGTGGAGGACACGAGGAGGGAGGAGGACACGAGAGAGACACGATGAGGACAGGATGAGGGAGTACATGAGTGAGTGAGGACAGAGAGGAGGGAGGACACGAGTGAGGGAGGACAGGAGTGAGTGAGGACACATGAGGAACAGCGTAGACACGAGAAGGAGACGAGAATGACACGAGCGGGAGGACACGAGAGAGAGGACACAGGAGGGAGGACACTAGGAGGAGACAACGAGGTAGGGAGGACATGAGAGGGAGGAACACGAGGAGGGAGGACACGATGAGGGAGACACGAGAGTAGGGACATGAGGGAGGAGGACACAGAGGGAGGACAACTGGAGGGAGGACAGGAGATGAAGGTGAGGACACAGGAGGTAGGACACCGAGAGGAGGACATGATGAGGGAGGACCGACGGAGGAGGCACGAGGAGGGAGACAGGATGAGGGAGGACAGGATAGGAGGCAGGACAACGGGAGGGATGACAACGAGGAGGAGGACACGAGGAGTGAGGACACGAGGAGTAGTACAGGAGAGGAGGGAGTACAGGAGAGAGGGAGGACAGGAGAGGAGAGGAGTGCACCAGTATGAGTGACACGAATTAGAGGAGGACACTAGGAGTGGTGACATGAGAGGAGGGAGACAAATGGGAAGAGGAGGGAGGACACGAGGAGTGATGACACGATGAGAGGGAGTACACGAGTAGGGAGTACAGTAGAAGAGGGTAGGGACACCGGAGGGAGACAGGTGAGATAGGGATGCTGCCTCGATGGGATCATAGTTGCCGTGGTGGAAGAGCGAAGAAAGGACAGAGGGAGGGAGGGAGGGGGGGTAGGGGATTCCCTTTCTTCCTGATTAATGACCATCGTCTGGTCAGCTGACCTCTGAACAGAGGGTGTCATCGCTGGTTGCCTGGAGACGAGGTTACAGCAACAGGATGCCGGTGGTGTGGTCCCCTAGCAACCAGCGTGAAGGGGGAGGGTGGGGGTGAACGGGGGGGACAGCCTCCCATGGATGACACATGGAAAATTAAGATTGTGAAAAATTGGGTGAGTGGGAAAAAAACAAGTTGCGTTGGAGGATGACGAGGTTTGTGTCAGAGGACTATCGCCGTGACTACAGGGTAAGGTCAACATTTGACCTTTCCATGACCCTACCTTGTGTTTTGTCTGATTTATTGTCTGATGACACAGTAATACACAGTTCCTTGACGACCACTGAAAAACGAGACTGTTTCTGATCCTGGACCATCTGCTGGTGTTTCTTTATCTCTATGTGTACGTTGCTTTGGGTAAAAGGATCTGTTAACTGACTACAAACGTTACAATGTTAAAATAACACACAGCTTGCTCAAGAAAACAGGAAGATTTAAAAACAGGAAGTGATTAAGCAGTGAAAGACTCGCAAGGGGAGACGTTTCCTGTTTGTGAAGGAACCTGAGATGCTATTGGTTGACAGACGAACGAGGAGGGAAGTAAAAGAGATAAGTGGAGGTGACTGGAAGAGTGGAGGTCAACTACAGTGATGAGTGATCAGTCGTTTGTTCTAGAACACCCATTGTCTTCTGGACATTCCGCCCAGGCATTCTGAGCAGTGACAGGGACATTCTAGAAGGGTGTCTGGGTTCTGAGGAAACTGAGGTAGCAAACAGGAATGTTTGACAGTGATAACTTCAGTGTCACACGTAAGATGTCTACGGCATCTGTTATTTGGAAGCCTGATGCAATCCAGAGACGTCAACATGCACATTCTACTTTCACAATTCCCTTCAACATCCCCTCTTGTTTTGGTAAAACACGCAAAAGGCAGAGCTATGATGAGCTATGATGCAGCAATAAGTCACTCGGGGTCGACCACACAGACCACAGCAACCTGTGGGGAGATGTTCCACTGGTTTGGTGTTGGTGACAGTGGAGGGTGGGTACTGGTAGTTACTGGTGTGAGGGGGGCTGGTGTGAGGGGGGCTGGTAGGTACTGGTGGTGACTGGGAATTCAGTGGATTCATTTTTGGGAGAAGTGAAGAGAGGAAAGGAGAGATTGTGAAGATAGGAAAGCGGAGAAGAGGGGGATGCAGAGAGGTGAAGAGCTATAAGCAGAGAGTTGTGTAGGGAACCATGCCGAGATCGTTATTTTGGGAGGGAACAGATTATTGTGTGGGAAAGGGAGCAGAGATTATTGTGTGGGGAAGGGAGCAGAGATTATTGTGTGGGAAAGGGAGCAGAGATTATTGTGTGGGGAAGGGAGCAGAGATTATTGTGTGGGGAAGGGAGCAGAGATTATTGTGTGGGGAAGTGAGCAGAGATTATTGTGTGAGTAAAAGAGCAGAGATTATTGTGTGAGGAAAAGAGCAGAGGTTATTGTGTGGGGGAGTCTGCTTGTGGAACCTGTATGTGTTCTTTCTGTGTTACGGGAAGGCTGGTGTAAGATAATGTACTGGCCATAGAAAACCGAGACTCACAAACACACATAGATACACACACACACACACATAGATACACACACACACACACACTGCATAAATAGATCACACGCAAAAGTGTAACTCACCACAAATACACCAAGGTCTTACACACAAGCACGCAACGACACATACACACAAACAGGACACACTTTAACACAACACACACACACAAACAGGACACACCTTAACACAACACACACACACACACAAACAGGACACACGCTTAATACTGTAACAGAACCTGTCCACCTCCAGCCTGACCTTAGACTCAAACACACACACACACACACATCTAGACATGACACATCTGGGTGACGAATGGCCACCACCTATGGGTGGGTACACACACAAACACACACAAATACATACACACGTAACTCAGAAACACACACACACACACACAGAAACACATCCTAAACACACACAAAACAAACTCTCTCTCTGTACCCAAGTCTCCCTCTGTCTATGTCTCTCTCTCTTTACCTGCAGCCCAGACCTTGCATGACTCATGACTGTACTGGTTATAGGGATAGTTGAGTCACAGTGTGTGTTTGTGTTTTGAGTATTTTTCACGCTTTGCCCATGCAGCTACAACACTCTCTCACCTCTCTCAACCTCTCTCACCAACTTGTGAGTGGCGAATCGCCTGTCTGGGACATAAACAACACACACACACACACACAGGTCTGGGAGATAAGTTCCTCCCTCTGTCACAGACAAAACAAACAACCACTCACTTCTCCAGACATTCCAATGCCCTTTGACCTAGCAGGTCACCGCGGCGACGAGCCAAGCACGGAAGCAGGGCGGCGGCGGGGGAACGTTGAGTCTTGTTGAGTCTGAAAAAAAACTAAACACGTGAGCACCTGGACTTTCCTCTCCTCCCTCTCTCCCTCCATCTCTCCCCCCCCTCCCCCTCGCTCCCTCCCTCCCCGTCCCTCCCTCCCTGCCCTCCCTCCCTCCCTCCTCCCTCCCTCCCTCCCATCCCTGCCCTCCCGTCCCCGTCCCGTCCCTCCCTCCCCTCCCCTCCCCTCCCCTCGCCCTCCCCTCCCTCCCTCCCCCCCCTCCTCCCTCCCTCCCCTCCCTCCCTCCCTCCCTCCCTCCCCCTACCAAGGGTCTGACATCTCCCAGTGAGTCATCTTTAGCACCTTGGTGTGAAAACGAGGCCCCAGGGATTCCCAGAATCCCTCAGGACTGCCTCCGGAGTGTCTTAAGACTGCCTCAGGACTGCCTCCGGAGTGTCTTAAGACTGCCCCAGGACTGCCTCAGGACACCCGTTTAGAACAGACATCCTTCAGCTGTTGAAGGAGAGAGGACACCTTGAAAAGTTTAAAAAAGTATACATTTGTGCATTTTTTGTCGTGTTGTGTGAAAAATATTTAAGATTAATATATTTCCAGTAACTGAACCCAGCCCTCCTAGTAAAAGCCATAGGCCTGACCAGCCAATCAGAGCAGTCATAGGCCTGACCAGCCAATCAGAGCAGTCAAAGGCCTGACCAGCCAATCAGAGCAGTCATAGGCCTGACCAGCCACCCAGTAAACACGCGGGGACAGTGTTGTTTGACCGGCTCACCGCTTGACTGGTTCATCCAATGTTGTCTCAGACATGAATCTGCTCATTCAGTTTTCCCTCAGAGGTGTCAGAGGTGTTCCCGGTGACGAAAGGGGCGCGGTGTGGGGGGCGCGGTGTGTGTGTGAGTTTGTGTGTGAGTTTGTTCATATTCCCTCGAAGCTCACTGATGACACAGAGGACTTTTGACCACAGAAAATGTCCTCTTTCAACCTGAGTCAAACTCTGACTGGAAACCCAGAGCTCTCATACTTTCACTCTCTCTCACTCTCTCTTTCCTCTTTCTCTCTAGCCATCTCTATTTTTCTATTTCTCACTCCCCCTCTTTTTCTGGAGACCTTCACACTTGGTTCTCTTGTTACTCACAGAAAGTCACGTAGTGCTGGCCTGTTATGCAGTGTGTGTGCGTGTGTCTGTGTCTGTGTCTGTGGGCATGTGACCACTGGGGTCTGTTCCCTCTGAATGAAAACGCAAATATCTACATTTGTCACCATCAAGTACTCACCTGCAATGGGACAGTTACCTTCCATTCCACATCTCTCTCTCTCTCTGTTTCCTCCCCTCTCTCTCTCTCCCTTTCTCTTCATTCCATCGTGAAAATCGATCGCCTCACTCTGTTAAATAGTGAAATTTGATTTCTGGGCTGCGTGGGAAAGACATCAGTTCTTTTGTCAAAGTAAAAGTTAATTTGCTTTTTCATTTCTTTTGTAAATGCTTGATAAAAGGGTTAGTTCCCCAGCTTTACACTTCGATTCTCTCCAATCTCGTTCTGATAGAGGTCACATCCTGAGTCATCCCTGGCATTTAGAATATAATGAAGTCCAGCATTACTGTATGGATCGTATATTTACTGGCCTTGATCTAGTTAATAACAGTGAGAGAGAAGGACAGAGTATAAGTAGTGTGGAGGAGAATGACCGAGGAGAAAAGGAGAGGTTTGGAGAGGAGGACAGAGGTGAAGACGTGTGGAGGAGAAGAAGTGTGGAGGAGTAGGACAGTGAAACTAGGAGATGTTTGGAGAGAGAAGAAGTGTGGAGGAGACGTGACATAGGAGAAAAGGAGAGGTTTGGAGAGGAGGACAGAGGAGGAGGATGTGAGAGATAGAGCAGTGTGAGGAGCATGTCCAGATGAGAAAAGGATAGGTTGTGGAGAGTCGGACAGAGGAGAGGTGTAGAGGAGAAGAAGTCTAAAGTTGGAGTAGAAGGACCGAGTCTGATAAAGTTGTCGAGTAGATTAGGGTGAAAAAATGGGTGTCAGGGGATAGGATGACAGTGATAGTAGCTGTGTAGTGAGAGGAGAAGAAGTGTTTGATGATAAAGGACATAGTGACCGATGAGATGATAGTTTAAAAATAAATTATAGTGAGGCACAGAGGTGAGCAAAAGAAAAATAAGATAGGGATAAAAGAGGAAGGGAGAAAAAGATAGGTTGTCACGTTCAACGACTGTTTTATGTTATATCTCCATACCCTCGTTCATCGTCTAACAAGCTTGTATATCTGCGCATATCTGTGCAGGGCACAGTTACTTTACTCATGTATATTGCGCCCGCTACTTAACCGTCCGATTTGTGCGGCGCCGTGCAGACTGCGTAAAAACCACAGGTCTCGACGTTTGCGCAGCATGCACCTCAGAGCCGCGGCGTAGGTCGCGGTTTTTGGTCAAAGCTGAACAGGGCCGCGCGACCCCGCCCCAAAGCTAGACCACAAAACGCTTTTTCGTTTTGCGCGTGCGGCCCTCGCGCGCCCGGCGCTGTTTGGCGCGCTGCCAGCGCTCTGTTGGCGCGCGCGGCGCGTGTGGCGCGCGGTTTTGTGCGCTGTCGTCGCGGCGGCTCGGTGTGGGTGCGCGCCGCGCCTGCCCCGCGTGCCCCGGCGCGGTGTGGCTCTTGCCGACAGAGGAGAGGAGGTGTGGACAAGAGAGGAAAGGTGTGGAGTGGAGAAGAGGTTTGGAGATGAAAGGAGAGGAGAGAAGGAGAGGTGTGGAGAGAGGAGAGTGTGATGCACTCATAAATGCAATTAATTAACCCGAATGAACTTGATCCAGACCACAAAAAAAAATGGATCAGAGTTCACAGAAAGATGACTCAGTGCAACCATGAATGTCATCCCCGGGGGGGTGTATGTTTGGTGATTAATGGTTCTGGGGGACACATTAGTCTATTGCCTGACTCATCGCTGCTATAGATAGCTGTGGAGACAGCACTGCGTGTGGCCTCGTAGCATCGCAAAACTGCTATGTCATGATATCTGCACTGGGGAGCTAGGAGACAGCGACACACAGGAAATGACATAATGACCAAGAGGCTGACAGGAGGAAGTGCTTGCCGGGGATAGATTAGAGACATGTGTCCGTGTGACACAAGCTGGAAAGCATGCACCACACAAAGGCCTACTTTTGGAATTGAGATTCATTTTTTACCACTCTTCCTTATTCTAAGGTTCCCGGCAAAAGATCGATATCTTTATACTCAGAAAATGTGGAAAGTCCCATCAGATTATTTCAGAGGGCAATTTAAATAGTGAGTTATATAAATCCAGTACTGTATTTGAACCAGTTTTGAATCTGTCCAAACTATTTTTGTCTCTTTAAAAAAAAAGAAGCTCTAATTTAAAACCATTACAGTTAATTTCTGGTTGCTGCACGTGAGCGGTGTGTGGTTCAATTTGACCACGTGTGTGTTTTGGCGGTTAGAGGAGAAAGCGGTCCTCATTGTGAGAGTAACGTGGAAAGAATTAAGTCAAATATGAGTCAAAAGGGAAACAGGTATGGGATTTGTGGTTATTCTACAGTATTTTATGTGATATGAGTGGGCTTTAAGAATGTATTTTGCGGTTACTCACTCTGAAGTTTACCACGGAGAAGTCTTTTAACACTGGGTTACGGGGAGCTATACTGCCTCCTAGTGGTGGAGATCTGTATGTACTTGAGAAAAGTCAGCAGTCACGATTTTATGTGAACTGGTGATTGATTCAAATTTGCCAAGACAAGACGCTTTTGGCACGACTACTGTAGTTTCAGTAATGAACAAACTAGCTATTTATGTTGCTAATTAACGCGTGCATATAGATCCTATTCGAACTCTCGTCATAGATGTTATGAAACATGCTTAATCAAAGCTTCACCGCGAGGATATGACTATTGATCCTTACAAATACATGGAAAAACGTTGTAATGCAATATTTGTAGCTTCTGGAACATCTATCGAACCATTTTAAAACGTGTGTCGTTGCGTCTACGTTGAAGCTACTATATTGTCCAAGCGGCATGCACATGGCGCCGTGGCTTAGATGGTTAAAGCGCCTGTCTAGTAAACAGGAGATCCTGGGTTCGAATCCCAGCGGGGCCTTTTTGCACAAGCAATTCCCCCTCGTGAAATGTTTGTGTATTAATGTAACGAAATGTAGGTGGTTAAGGAATACGCTGATAGTTTCTCGTTCAGGTTACCTTGACGTGGAATCCACTTATTTACCTGATTAGGGCCAGTTGTATTTGATTGTTACGGATATTTTAGTGTCACCGGTTTCATAATTCATTCAGAACAATTGAAATAATATAATTTAAACATCTTCATAAAAACGAACTTTTCAAAAGCCAATTCGCTGCGAGCAGGGTTCGAACCTGCGCGGGAAGATCCCATTGGATTTCAAGTCCAACGCCTTAACCACTCGGCCATCGCAGCTGCCATAACGTACTGCGATATCTAAAATAATAAATGTGATTGTAGTAGCCTATTTATGATTATATTATAAAATACTGTATTCAATCTGCAATTGAAAGACAGAAGGACATCAAATGTATTGTATGATTGACAGTAGAACTTCAGTGACGCAGTATGTCGAGCAGGTCAGTAGATGGCGCTAGTGTGCCATTATTTTCATTAATCTGCACGGTTGAAAATAACTGGCTCACAATAAACGGATTTTTAACATTTCAAAAGATTACGAACCCCTGCCCTTTGTCTCACAATGGCTTTTACTTTTACCACCCAATACAATAAAACACACGTATACGTATACCACTCAATACGATACAAATACGTTTATTATCCTCACCAATTGGTTTTCGTTGGTTTTCGTTTCGAAATCAGGTCACTCTTTAATTAGCTAGCTACAGTGCTACAGTTCTACCGCTTACTACTAGCAGTTAGCTAGCTAGCAGTTAGCTAGCTAGCAGTTAGCTAGCTGACGTTTGCTAACTACAGAAGCTACAGTCTGTAGTCGGTTGTTTGCAGCCGTTTGAATTCGAGTCAATAACACTGAGAGAAACTAGCGATGCTGTATCGACTTTAGCTGGCAACTTGGTGACAGTGTTCGTGTCAGTTCTCTAACAATTTTCAGACCCGAAGACACCATACCTCGCAAACTGGAGGTCAGGTCGAAAAGAATAAATTTAACTGCGAGAACACATATAACCCGCGATGGGTCAAACCAAAACACGCATACCTATTTGACAAACATACATTTTTTACAAAGACGTAAACATAAATGTATAAAAATGTCTGTACCCCCAAGTCCCAACAATTGGATTTACATCTGAAATGCACTTAAAAAATTTACAAATTGAATTGTTGACCTTGACATCAAATGATCAATGAATCTCTCCCTCCCAATTTGACCTACTTGACCTGGTCCTTGTGTACAATCCAGTGTGTAATCTAGGGGAAAAACATTCCACTGCTACACTACCACCATAGATATAGATATATATATATGGTTGCTACAGTCATCAATTACCTCACGCGCCTTTCTCTATCCATGATATTAGGCTGCTGCTGGAAGTAGTTGACGTTGCCACACGTGCAGCAAACCAAGTTTGCAATTGGAGGGGTCACACTTGTTGTAAATATATTTAAAATACATAACAATACAGATGTCGACTGTGTTCATAAAAGGATAACGTATATTTAATATATTTCTACTATATTGGGGGGGGGGACAGATTTGAACGTTAATTTCCTCTTCTTTTTTTACCGTTTATTTTAGTTTTGAACCAAGTTCCTTTGTTAATAACAAGGTAGTTGACTATTTACCACAACTTTATGTAACTATACTTCAGTTTTACCAAATTTTGAAGTGCTTTGACAGGCAGAGTTGTTTTGCAAATAGCCTAGTAGGCTACTTAATGTTTGCAATATGTCGAATGTTTGCAATATGTCATGCCATGCCTATAGCAAACAACCCATTCAATGCTTTCCAGTTCAACAAGCCATTTACGGTTAAGAAAGGAACTCTTTTCTAAAGGTTGACATTGCGTAACTGTCATTCGTCAGTCTTACTGTAAATTTGATGCGATGGAAAGGCCTCTATTGCACACCTTCAAGGGGTACGGAGAGGGAGAGAGGGAGAGAGAGAGAGGGAGAGAGGAGAGGGAGAGTGAGAGAGGAGAGTTGAGTGCGAGAGATGAGGGAGACGAGAGGCCGAGTAGAGAGAGAGAGCTGCGATTCGCGCTCGATAGTTGCTCGTTTGCGCTGTCTATTTCGATTGTGCGAGGGTCTATTTATCGTTTCTCGTGTGTCATATTGAGAGGGTAGCGAGTGCTCGGTGCGCGCGCGTTTCTGCATTTGCGTCGTGCTCTGTCTCGAGACTCGCTGCTCGCTGCTCTCTCTCTCGCTCTCAGCTGCGATATTTCTTTCGACTAGTGAGTGAGGAAAGGAGACGAGAAGGGTCCCACAGGACATTATGATTCAACCCACACATTCTGTTCCAAGTCTACTCAAAAAACATACTTTAGCGAAACAAAACCGTCACCACAGGCTTGTTTAATTAAATGGTAATTAGTTATCGATCAACCTATAACTCAGTCTGAAAGTTTCAGAGTTAATCTCTGAGAAAAGTAATGTTGAAATCTAGGTGTGTTCTAGAACTGTGGTCTAGATAGAACCATCAGCATGACATCATTCCATAGAGTTAGCTAATAATTAATGATGGCCAAATTAATATTGGATTTGGGGAGTGTGTGAAGGTGAGGGTACATTGATCAAGATCCGTACACACCCACACACACACAACCACACCCAGTCTCAGATGATGCTCTGTGGTGTGTCTGTACAAAGGTCTCTGTCTCCATCTCAGACGACCTTTCAACCCCTGGTGGTTTCCTTGGTTACCAGATACAACGCAGGTCTCCGGAGTCTATCAAGAGGTCAGTGACTTCTACATGCACTTCTCACATCGTTAGACAACGAAAGAGCCATTAAAATGACTGTCAGTGTCAATGTAATCAGACCTAACCATGGCAATGCACAATAGCATTTTTTGTACTAAATAAATAATTTAATTTAAAAAAAGCTTTAAAAAAAAGATTTGTCTTAAAGTTTATTTATCGTTGCCAAAGGGAAATTGGTTCTGCTGCATACAGACAAAAACGATTTATGATTTACATTAAAAACACCATACAAAACAGTAGCCAACGCACTGCTGACTGAACTGTCACGATCTCGCGCGTCCTCCCACGTGTGATTAGCAAAATATTGCTTCTCAATGTGAGGCGCCATGTGGTCGCATTATTGTCTGGGTGCGGATTCACTGCAGATTAAAGATTAACATTACTGGCACCAATGTCCTAACATGCCTTCTTTAATAGAGGAGATATGGAGTTTATGCGCAAGGTTTCCATATGAGATGTCTATGACTCAGTTGGGTATTAAATCTGTACAGTCACCTCACTCACAAGTTCTAGAACTCTAGAACGCTCTTAGAACGCTCCTAAGAAGCTCTTAGCGTTAAGAGCTTCTTAACGAATCTGGGAAACCCGGCCATTGGCATTGCCCCTGGGTAGAAACATAACTGTATGACTAATCGATTTATGAAGACTTGTGAGGTGACCGTTTACGATGTAGGCGGGTTCGATGAACAGATAGCTGCAAAGGGTAGCACTTCTTTACGACCTCATAATGATGTGAATTTATCAGATCTCGAGGGTTAGCGGACTTCTGTGACGTGAGACAGAATCGAGATTCCCTGGCGTTCCCGAACGGGAGAAATACAGCAACAACGGGACCGTCGCCGTGGGAACAGGGCTGGCTGGAACAGAACTGCTGACGCTAGGCGTTCTGGTCGAATGACGATCGACATAATGGGATAAGACGTTCATGAAGTCCCTGTTTTAGCTATCAGTCCATACCTACTGGGTCAGCCCAAGTTTACTACAGTTCTAGAGGGAAAAGTAAACCTCAGTTGCTCAACAACATCTGACTGCAGATTAAAAGGTCGCAGGTTTCAAATCCCACTCCGTACGACGCTTTGGAAAAATGAGCGTTTGTTAAATGAAGACGTTATTATTTACACGTTTTTCATATCCAGGCCATGTTTTTTAATGATCATGTTTAGGACACTGGCCGTTCGTCCATAACAAGTCTTTTGTTATGCACGTGGTCATAGGAGGCTGGCTCTCTCATTCACTGACAAATGCCAAAGTGTTAACACTTTGCACTCTCACAAGATGGACCTGTATATAAACTGGTGTCAAATTAAGACTGTGTGTGTGTGTGTGGTGTGTGTGTGTGTGTGTGTGTGTGTGTGTGTGTGTGTGTTGTGTGTGTGTGTGTGTGTGTGTGTGTCTGTCTGTCTGTCTGTTGTCTGTCTGTCTGTGTCTGTGTGTGTCTGTGTTTCCATGGCCATCATCACAACCCAGATGTATGTCAAAGCTACCGGCCTCTTGAAAGCAGAGTAAAGGTGTGTGTGTGAGTGTGAGTGTGTGTGTGTGGATGGTGAGATGGCTGAGTGGTTAGGGAGCCAGAATATTAATCAGAAGGTTGCTGGTTTGATTCCCGGCCGTGCAATATGACGTTGTGTCCTTGGGCAGGAACTTCACCCTACTTGCCTCAGGGGAATGTCCTTACACTTACTGTATGTCGCTCTGGATAAGAGTGTCTGCTAAATGACTAAATGTAAATGTTTGCGTGAGTGTGCGTGTGTGTGTGTGTGTGTGTGTGTGCGTGTGTGTGTGGAAAGTTTCCGAGCTGAGAGTGCTCAGCACAGGTGTGGTTGTATGTAGGAAAGGCCTCGTGAACTTATGCTTTATCAGTGCTTGAACTCTAAAGTGCAGGTGGTGGTTTAGCCCTGAGAGGATTCCCTCACGCATACAGTGTGTGTGGGGTGGCGGGCACACCCTTCATTATCTTCTGTTACTTATTCACGCATGTTCCACGTTTTGCAACACAGCATCCAACGCATACTAGGCTTGCCCATGACAGCGCTTTCCAATTCACCCCACCCCCCCTCCTCTGACCCCACACCCTCATCCTCAGTCCTCCTCCGTCCCTCCCCCACCCCTCCTCCTCACCCACCTCCTCACCCACTCCTCTCCCTCCCTCCACGCCCCGGGTCAATCTACCTGTGTCATGCCGTGGGTATAAAAGGCCACAGGTTCCATCTCCTCTGTCTTCTCAGCTTGCTAACGCTACAGTTAGCCATGGATAAGTTCACGTTTCTCTGTGTGCTCCTGTGGATGGGGCCATGCAGCTCAGTAGAAAGGTGAGTCTGGTTCTCTGTGTCTTAGCTGGCCTGTCTGAGGGTTACGGTAGGGTTTAGGATGGTTGTTTGAAGGTTTAGGATGGTTTGTTTGCGGTTGTTTGGTTGTTTGAAGGTTTAGGGTTGTTTAGGGTTGTTTGAAGGTTTAGGTTGGTTAAGGTGCAGTTCTGTTGGGGAGTTTGAAGCCCTCTGTGACATTGCTTGTTCAAAGGGCTGTACAAACACAATTTGATTTGATGTTTGGTGGATTCATATAGCTGGTTTCCCACTTTACTTTATCAAGGGGGATTTTATGTCAAATTATAGTATTATTATAGTATTACGTGGTATTTTAGTATTATTATAGTGTGACTACTAATAAATAACAATAGTAAGTCCTCTTATTTTTGCGTATAGATGTAGGCTGTGTATTGAAATGTCTCATCCAGATGGCTGAACTACTGTAATAAGTGACATGCATTGCCAGTAACAGTAAATTAAATGATTTGTTCTTGATTTGTATTCAATTTCTATTCAATTTCTATATTATACAGATTTGTTAATGTTTGAAAACTGTATGAGAGGAGGAGAAAAGAACGTGTTGTTTGAGAGGGAAGAATAGTTTAAATGCTCTTCTAACACATATTCTCATGTTCCACACAGAAATAAAGACACAGAAAGAGATGCTGGTAAGTCTGTAGTATAAACTACTATGTTTTATAATCTACTATGTGTTCGTATGCACTGTGTATTACAGAGCCCGACCGATATTATCGACCGATATTATCGGCCGATATTAGGCATTTTCCAAACTATCGGTATCGGCATTTCTAATGGCCGATAAATGAATATTAATGTTATTTCTTTTGTAATTTTTTTTTATAATTGTGTTTTTGTTCAAAGGACTATAAGTTTCATATCTTAAGTTTGTATTTTTATATATTTTTTTAATCAGATACGACATTATCATATTATTTTTGTGAGGAAATAATAACAGAGTCAGATGGCTGAGCGGTTAGGGAATCGGGCTATTAATCAGAAGATTACTGGTTCAATTCCTGCTAAAAGTGACTAAATGTAAACTACAAATAACTACTGTTAGGGAAATCAGTTTGTTTTGTTACGTGTTTCTGGATTTTTTTTAAAAAAATTTATATCGTCCGATATCGGAATATTTGATTTTTAAATCACCAAATATTTGTATGTGTTAGTATCTACTGTGTGTAATAATTTACTGTGTGTTATAATCTACTATGTCTACTAACGTAACTTTTGGAATGTGCATGCGTGTGGCTTTTTTGCCTTACCCCAGGAGAAAGAGGGGGAGGGAGAGAGAGAGAGAGAGAGAGAGAGAGAGAGGGAGGGAGGGAGGGGAGGTAGGGAGAGAGAGAGAGAGATAGAGAGAGAGATGGGGGGGGATGGAGGGAGGGAGGGAGGGGAACAAGGGAGGATGAGAGATCAGAAAGAGATACAAGATGGTTCTCCAACATCACCTCATGACTTTCACACCTGGATAACACTGTCCTTGGGTTAGCCCTGGACCCTCTCTCTCTCTCTGTCTCTCTCTCTGTCTCTCTCGTCTCTCTCTCTCTCCCTCCATCTCTCTCTCTCTTTCACTCACTTGTTATCTCTCGCCCCGTATCTCTCCCTTTCTCTCTATCTGTCTTTCTCACTCTCTTTCCATCCCCGCATCCATGCCCACCTCCCACAACAACACGCTTATCTTTAGTTGGAGTACGAAGTCAAGCAAAGTTAGCTGCTCCCAATCTACACTTCCTGCTTTTATGACTGTTCGTGTCAAGGGGGGTTTGTTGTTCCATAACTGTTCACCTTTCACTGTTCGCATGTCTGAATGCAATTGAATGATGCAAAATTCTCTCTCTCCCTTCTCTAACTCCCCTCTCCCCCTTTGTCAACCTCTCTCTCTTCCACCATCCCACCCTTCACCCTTGTTTCCATTCTCCCTCTCTCTTGTTTATGCCCCCCCCACCACCACATTTCTCTAACCCCTCTCCTCCCCACCCCCCCCCCTCCCCTCTCCTCCCCTCTCCCTCTCCCTCCACCTCCCCCTATCCCCCTCTTCTCTCCGACAGCAGTCCTGACTTCCTGTGACTTCGACCAGAGCACAGAACCCTTCTGCCAGTTCCGTCAGGACCCGGCGGACAACAGCGACTGGACCCGGAACCGAGGCTCCACCCCCACTCCCAACACCGGCCCCAGCGGCGACTACCCGGACGGCAGTGAGTCCCCCCTGTTCTCTCCCCGGAGAACTCTGGAACTCTGGAACTCTGTTCCGCTTCCAAGTCTGTTGTTGTTGTTTGTAACCAACGATATCTCTCCTCCTATTCGTAGACGGCTACTACATCTACCATGAAGCTGACAATGTGGCCAATGGGCAGAAGGCTCGTCTCCTTAGCCCCGCCCTCACGTCTAGCTCCAACAAGATCTGCGTCCAGTTCCGTTACTACATGTACGGGTCTGACTTCCAGAACAAACTGAAGGTTCTGGCCAAGAGGCCCGGATCTGAGGACACCGTCTGGGAGAGGATGGGGATTCAGAGTCCTTCCTGGTTGGGCGGATCCGTCACCGTGCACCAAACCTGCCGGACAGTCCCTCACTGTGAGTGTGTGTGTGTGTGAGTGTATGTGAGTGTGTGTGTGTATTTGTGTCTGTGTGTGTGTGTGTGTGTGTGTGTATGTGAGTGTGTGTGTCTGTGTGTAAGTGTGTGGACGTGTGTGTGTGTATGTGAGTGTGTCTGTGTGTGTGTGTGTGTGTCTGTGTGTGAGTGTGTGGACGTGTGTGTGTATGTGAGTGTGTCTGTGTGTGTGTTTGTGTGCGTTTCCTAGACAGTGCTTGTCTAAAACGTGCCTGTATGGAATTTGTGTGTGTGCTGTGTGTGTGTGTGTGTGCTGTGTGCTGTGTGTGTGTGTGTGCTGTGTGTGTGTGTGTGTGTGTGTGTGTGTGCTGTGTCTGTTTTTCTTTATGTAAGTCAGATGGTCCTATGGAATTTTACAGCCACTAAAGCAGGTTTTATCACCTTCCTAATCTCAACTCCTCCCAATCAAGTTTCACACCGGTAGTTGTAAAACAATCTCAGTGTCCACACATACTGTACACACACAAATTAAACCTTTAACACATTTTTTCAGAAAATAACGTTTTTGAACTTTAACCCTGCAGGTTAAGTTCTATGTTTGGTTTGTGTCCATGCATGTGTTTTTTTCTGTCTAGATCGTGTTTGAGGCTATACTGTCTGTGTTTGTACGTGTGTCTAGATTGTGTTTGAGGCTATACTGTCTGTGTTTGTAAGTGTGTCTAGATTGTGTTTGAGGCTATACTGACTGTGTTTGTATGTGTGTCTAGATCGTGTTTGAGGCTCAGCGAGGACTCAGCGAGTCATGTGATTCTGCCCTGGACGACATCGTCATCAGCGAAGGAGCCTGTCCTTGTGAGCGACTTTTAAATGTTTCTCTCCTCATCTCTCTCTTTCTCTTCTCTGTCTCTTTCCCTGTCTCTCTTTCTAGCTCTCTCCATCTCTCCGTCCCTCATCATCTTCTCTTTCTGGGTCTCTCCTCTCCTGTCTCCCTCTCTGTCTCTCTCTTCCCTCATCTTTTCTCTCTCTCCCTCCCTCATCTTCTTCTTTCTCTCTTGCTGGGTCTCTCCTCTCCTGTCTCTCTCTCTGTCTCTCTCTTCCCTCCTAACATTCCCTCTCTCTTTCTAGATCTCTCCCTCCCTCTTCCCTCATCTTTTCTCTCCCTCCCTCATCTTCTTCTTTCTCTCTTTCTGGGTCTCTCCTCTCCTGTCTCCCTCTCTCTCTCCCTCTCTGTCTCTCTCTTCCCTCCTAACATCTTCGGTCGTTCCTCCCCCAGCCTGCCTGACAGGATGTGACTTTGACTACGCTGAGGACCTGTGTGGCTGGCAGACTCCCGAACCGGAGAACCCAGATATCTACGGTTGGGAACGTTGGAACGGCCAGACAGAGACCGAAGGAACCGGACCTGACAACGACTTCTCCACACCGGGCCGTGAGTCACAAACAGTACTCGAATAATGATAATATCATAATTATAATAATAATTGTAATTAATAATATGTTAAAAATTAATTAATAATAGCATTTAAGCATTTCTCAAAAATATTAAACTCTCCCTCCCTCCCCCTCCTCCTTTCCTCTCTCCCCCCCATCTCTCCCCATTCCCCTCCCTTCCCCCCTCCTCCTCTCCCTCTCTCCACTCCTCTCTCTCTCTCTCCTCTGCAGTGGGCAGTTACATGCTGATGGACTCCTTCTCTTCTGTGCCGGGTGCCAAAGCAGAGCTGAGAAGTCCAGTCACCAGTGCTGCTGTTCCCGGTTGTCTGGACCTTACCTTCCACTACTACCTCTACGGCACCTCCACCACCATGGCGATCAACGTCTACGCTGTCACTCCCGGTATGAACCTCACACACACACACACACACACACACACACACTACACACACACACACACACACACACACTGGTCTATTCACTCATGCACACGCGAGCATACACAAATTCTCACAACACTTCAGTGAATTGATTCATTCTCTCTTGTTTCTCTCACTTTATCTCTTTCCCTCCCCCCTCTCTCTCCTCTCCTCCCTCTCTCTCCTCTCTCCCCTCTCCCTCCCTCTCTCCCTCCCCCCCCCTCTCTCTCTCCCTCCAGGAGGAGGTCTTGGTGCTCCTCTCTTCAGTCTGAAGGGGAACCAAGGCCAGGCCTGGAAGCCTGCAGAAATACGCTACCTGGGAAAGTCCAACATCCAGGTGACTGACCTTAACACCCGTGTTAACCCTTGTCAAAATAACCCTTTTTGTTTGGATAACGTTTGCTGATTGAGCTCAAACATCTCTGACATGAATATATTTAAGGTCATAGCTCTAGGAAAGGGGCGATCTAATGTTCCTTTTCTCTCTGTCTGTCGGCGTTTCAGTTTGTCATTGAGGGAGTCTTTGGTGAGACCGACAAGACAGACATTGCTGTGGATGCTGTCTGCATCACTGCCTGCACGGGTAAGAATATTGCCGTCAGTTGCCACGGACGCAACATTGAGTTCAAGTTTGTTTTCAAATCTAATTAAACAGTGAGATAACTGACTTTAGCTTTTCACCTGTAACATGATTTTGTTTGGTCAAATTTTTTATTCTCAGCTCCTCCACCAACTACACCTAAACCATCAACACCTGGACCAACTACACCTAAACCACCAACTCCTGGACCAACTACACCTAAACCACCAACACCTGGACCAACTACACCTAAACCACCAACTCCTGGTCCAACAACACCTGGACCAACAACCACTAAACCACCTGGTAGGGTTACATACAGACGGAAATATACCACAACAACCTTCACCCTGTATCTGAAATGTTTTCAACTTGCTAATGCCTCTCCTCTCCCCTCCAGTCACATGCCCTCCTGATTCTCAGTACATTGAATGTGGGCCTGCCTGCATCCCCAGCTGCAAGGAGCCCTCCACCAACTGTACTGGCTCCTGCATCAGCGGCTGCTTCTGTAAGCCAGGCTACGTCTTCAAGGGCAGACGCTGCGTACCCCTGGAAAAGTGTGGCTGTCTGGACGATCAAAACAACTACTATGAGGTCAGAGGACAGGAGTTATAAACATTTATAAAGCTCTATGAACACTTATGAGCACATTTGAACATCTGTGGTCATGTACAACTGCCAATGCAAATGTTTGATTCTTACGAATGCTTAGGGATGTTTACGAAACACTTATGAATGCCTATGAACACTTACGAATGCCTACGACCACTTATGAATGCCCACGACCACTTAAGCATGCCCACAGCCACTTATAAATGCCTATGAACACTTATGAATGCCCGTGGTCACTTATGAATGCCTATGAACACTTATAAAGGCCTACGAACACATGAATTCCCTAGAAAGCAGTTGAATTCTTACGAATGCTCACAATGCGATCAACAAGGCAGAGATAAACCGCGAATCGGAAGTTACAGCCAGTTATCTAAGTCTGTGTCCTCTCTTGCAGTCCGGAGAGATCATCTATGGTGACGGCTGCTCCAAGCTGTGTCGCTGCGCAGGGAACTACACCCTGGAGTGTGTCGACAACTCCTGTCTCCCCACAGAAGAGTGTCGTGAGGTCGGGGGGGGCTCAAACTGCTACCCCAAAGGTACATAAGTCATCAGGAAACATTCCTAAACACTGTTGTGGAATCCCAGTGGAAAATGTAGTTACCTGAATCTGTACATTAGTAGGAGTCCAGTTTTAGAAATAATTGTAACTAACCGTACAATCTCTGTGTATTCTACTGATCAATCATAACTCTCCCTCTTTCATTCCTCATCCCTCCCTCAGACACCTCCACCTGCGTGGCGTCTGGCGACCCCCACTACACCACCTTCGACAAGCGTCGCTACAACTTCATGGGCAACTGCACCTACCTGATGTCAGAACCCTGCAACACCACCGCCGTGCAGCACTACGAGGTGCACGTGGAGAACGAGAACCGCCACAACCAGCCCTGCCATCTCCTACGTGAAGGCCGTCCATGTGTACGTGCGTGGGCTCACGGTCTCCATCCTGAAGGGAGGCACTGTGCAGGTGAGACGGATGGACGGAGGGATGGAGGGATGGTGGGATGGGTGGAGTAAGAGTGGGAGGCAGAGAGAGAGAAGGATGAAGGGAGCCTTTTTAACCCTTTGTGTTCATGTCTTGCCCTCCAGCTGAATGGTACCAACATCAACATACCACTTACCCCGGCACCAGGTGTGTCCGTGTTCCGATCAGGCAAACACTACACGGTTGCCATGGACTTTGGCGTGACCGTGCGCTACGACGGTAACCACTACATGGACATCAAAGTCATCAAGGAGTGAGTGAACACACACAGCATTTGCACACACATAAAACACGCCACAGAAATCTAATACATTCGTGAAAACAATACTATCATGGCATCTAATCTGGTCCTGGTTCTGGTTCTGGTCCTTTGCCTGGTTATAATCACCAGTCCAGATTAGAGCCCGACCCATAAGGGATTTAGGCCGATACTGATACGAATATTTTGTGTCTTAAAAATCCGATATTCCGATATATCAGCCAATATATATATATACCCTACTCCAATTGTTTAAATGTTTTTTAAAAGTGCCTAAAGCATGACAAAAGTACACAATAAAAAAATCGGCCCATTATAAATGGCCCGATACCGACTAGTCCCTAAAAGTGCCTAATATCGGACCGATAGTTTTTATCGGCCCTCGCCGATATATCGGTCGGGGCTCTAGTCCAGATGGGGCCTTTCTGAGAAAAGGAACATCAGTCATTTGTTGAGGCTTCGCTCATGTTCCTCCTGTCTGTGTGTGTAGCTACAAGGACAAGCTGTGTGGTCTTTGTGGAGACTACAACGGCAACTCCAAAGACGACTTCCGTAAACCCGACGGCTCTCTGACCACCAACGCCAACGACTTCGGAAACAGCTGGTTGACTGATCCAAAGTGAGTCCTTTAGACACACACACTGAAACACACACTCGCTCGCACACGTGTACAAGAAAACACACACTCATACACACTCACTCACACACACACTAAGCATCCCTCTCCCCCCAGGTGTAATAAGAAGCCCAACACCACCCTCCCAGGCTGTACTGATGAGGAGCAGGACAAGTATCAGGGTTCAGCCTACTGTGGCATCCTGCTGGACAAGAACGGACCCTTCGCTGTCTGCCACCCCAGGGTCAACCCCAACGTGAGCTCAACATTCAGGGTCACAAGATATCCAAATCAATCCAGTTTGATTTGTCCTCCATAATTAACCTGTGTGTTTGTGTGTGTTTGTATCTCAGAGCTTCTTCAAGGACTGTCTGTTTGACCTGTGTGCTCTGGACGGAGCCAGGCCGGTGTTGTGTGAGGCCATCGAGTCGTACGTCAACGAGTGTCAAGACCGAGGCGTGGTCATCGGAACCTGGAGGAACGAGACCTTCTGTCGTGAGTGACACACACATCTGTACACACACACACATCTGATATTTGAATCTCTGGCGAATTTATACACAGGCCAGTTAAACATTGGCTGATATATTTACCCCTCCTTTCTGCCCCCAGCTCTGACATGCCCCCCCAACAGCCACTACGAGCCCTGTGCCCCCGTATGCCCCCCCACCTGTGCCACCCCCCCCACCACGGGCTGTGGAGCACCCTGCTCCGAGGGGTGTGTGTGTAACCCTGGTTACGTCCTCAGCGCGGGCAAGTGTGTGAAGAAGGACAGCTGTGGATGCAAGTCACACCAACGGACAGTACTATGAGGTAAGGGAAGAGTGTGTGTGTGTGGTTTTGTTCACTCATCACATCTGAACAAAACTTGAATAAGTTGCATTCTGTTTTTTCTCTCTCTCTTTCTCCCTTTCTCTCTCTCACTCCCCATCTCTCTCTCTCTCAGCCTGGAGAGGAGTTCTACGTGGAGAACTGTCAGCTGAAGTGCAGGTGTGACGCCCCCTTCCTCACCTGTTCAGCGTCAGACTGTCGTCCTCAGGAAGAGTGCCGGTTGGACGGAGGAGAGCTGGGATGCTACCCTATTGGTAGGTCTTAACCATCAGCATCTTCAACACTAAGGTAGTTGGAATACACATAACAAGCAGCCTGTTGAGAAATGTAGTTTAAGTCCTGGGAGAAGAAATGGGGAGCTACCCCAATTTGTAGGCTGTCACCTTGAACATCAACCAGGAGAAACCTACAAGAGAGCAGGCCAACAAAACAAAAGTATGAGGTTTACAGTGATATGCAGAAAGACAGATGTCAGAGTGGCTTTCTGGGGGATGAAAAGATGTGAAGTAAATAGTGGCATGATGGGAATTGTAGTCTAGATCTACAGAGTCGACATACTGCTGCCTTGTTTGACATGAGATATCCCGGCCTCTGCCCCAACCATCTCTCTCTCTTTTTCTTTTGTTCTGTTCTTTCCCCTTTCTCGTCTTCATTTCAGCTCCTCCAACTACACCTAAACCAACAACTCCTAGACCAACAACTCCTAGACCAACTCCACCGGGACCAACTACAGCTAAACCACCAACCACTAAACCACCTGGTAGGGTTACATACAGACGGAGATAAACCACAAAAACCTTCACCCTGTATCTGAAATGTTTTCAACTTGATAATGCCTCTCCTCTCCCCTCCAGTGACATGCCCTCCTGATTCTCAGTACATTGAATGTGGGCCTGCCTGCATCCCCAGCTGCAAGGAGCCCTCCACCAACTGTACTGGCTCCTGCATCAGCGGCTGCTTCTGTAAGCCAGGCTACGTCTTCAAGGGCAGACGCTGCGTACCCCTGGAAAAGTGTGGCTGTCTGGACGATCAAAACAACTACTATGAGGTCAGAGGACAGGGGTTATGAACATTTATAAAGCTTTATGAACACTTATGAGCACATTTGAACATCTGTGGTCATGTACAACTGCCAATGCAAATGTTTGATTCTTACGAATGCTTAGGGATGTTTACGAACACTTATGAATGCCTATGAACAAGTACGAATGCCTACGACCACTTATGAATGCCCACGACCACTTATTAAACCCTACAAACCTTTATGAATGCCTATGAACATTTATAAATGCCTTTGAACACTTTTGAATGCCCGCGACCACTTAAGCATGCCCACAGCCACTCATAAATGCCTATGAACACTTATTTATGCCCGTGACCACTTATGAATGCCTATGAACACTTATACAGGCCTACGAACACATTAATTCCCTAGAAAGCAGTGGAATTCTTACGAATGCGTAAATCGGAAGTTACAGTCAGTTCTCTAAATCTGTGTCCTCTCTTGCAGTCCGGAGAGATCATCTATGGTGACGGCTGCTCCAAGCTGTGTCGCTGCGCAGGGAACTACACCCTGGAGTGTGTCGACAACTCCTGTCTCCCCACAGAAGAGTGTCGTGAGGTCGGGGGGGGCTCAAACTGCTACCCCCAAAGGTACATAAGTCATCAGGAAACATTCCTAAACACTGTTGTGGAATCCGAGTGGAAAATTTAGTTACCTGAATCTGTACATTAGTAGGATTCCAGTTTTAGAAATAATTGTAACTAACCGTACAATCTCTGTGTATTCTACTGATCAATCATAACTCTCCCTCTTTCATTCCTCATCCCTCCCTCAGACACCTCCACCTGCGTGGCGTCTGGCGACCCCCACTACACCACCTTCGACAAGCGTCGCTACAACTTCATGGGCAACTGCACCTACCTGATGTCAGAACCCTGCAACACCACCGCCGTGCAGCACTACGAGGTGCACGTGGAGAACGAGAACCGCCACAACCAGCCCGCCATCTCCTACGTGAAGGCCGTCCATGTGTACGTGCGTGGGCTCACGGTCTCCATCCTGAAGGGAGGCACTGTGCAGGTGAGACGGATGGATGGAGGGATGGATGGGGATGGGTGGAGTAAGAGTGGGAGGCAGAGAGAGAGAATGATGAAGGAGCCTTTTTAACCCTTTGTGTTCATGTCTTGCCCTCCAGCTGAATGGTACCAACATCAACATACCACTTACCCCGGCACCAGGTGTGTCCGTCTTCCGATCAGGCAAACACTACACGGTTGCCATGGACTTTGGCGTGACCGTGCGCTACGACGGTAACCACTACATGGACATCAAAGTCATCAAGGAGTGAGTGAACACACACAGCATTTGCACACACATAAAACACGCCACAGAAATCGAATACATTCGTGAAAAAATACTATCATGGCATCTAATCTGGTCCTGGTTCTGGTTCTGGTCCTTTGCCTGGTTATAATCACCAGTCCAGATTAGAGCCCGACCCATAAGGGATTTAGGCCGATACTGATACGAATATTTTGTGTCTTAAAAATCCGATATTCCGATATATCAGCCAATATATATTATTTTTTTTACTCCAATTGTTTAATTTTTTTAATCCAGAAAGCATGACAAAAGTACACAATAAAAAAATCGGCCATTATAAATGCCGATACCGATAGTTTTAAAAGTGCCTAATATCGGCCGATAATATCGGCCCGCCGATATATCGGTCGGGGCTCTAGTCCAGATGGGGCCTTTCTGAGAAAAGGAACATCAGTCATTTGTTGAGGCTTCGCTCATGTTCCTCCTGTCTGTGTGTGTAGCTACAAGGACAAGCTGTGTGGTCTTTGTGGAGACTACAACGGCAACTCCAAAGACGACTTCCGTAAACCCGACGGCTCTCTGACCACCAACGCCAACGACTTCGGAAACAGCTGGTTGACTGATCCAAAGTGAGTCCTTTAGACACACACACTGAAACACACACTCGCTCGCACACGTGTACAAGAAAACACACACTCATACACACTCACACACACACACACTAAGCATCCCTCTCCCCCCAGGTGTAATAAGAAGCCCAACACCACCCTCCCAGGCTGTACCGATGAGGAGCAGGACAAGTATCAGGGTTCAGCCTACTGTGGCATCCTGCTGGACAAGAACGGACCCTTCGCTGTCTGCCACCCCAGGGTCAACCCCAACGTGAGCTCAACATTCAGGGTCACAAGATATCCAAATCAATCCAGTTTGATTTGTCCTCCATAATTAACCTGTGTGTTTGTGTGTGTGTGTATCTCAGAGCTTCTTCAAGGACTGTCTGTTTGACCTGTGTGCTCTGGATGGAGCCAGGCCGGTGTTGTGTGAGGCCATCGAGTCGTACGTCAACGAGTGTCAAGACCGAGGCGTGGTCATCGGAACCTGGAGGAACGAGACCTTCTGTCGTGAGTGACACACACATCTGTACACACACACACATCTGATATTTGAATCTCTGGCGAATTTATACACAGGCCGGTTAAACATTGGCTGATATATTTACCCCTCCTTTCTGCCCCCAGCTCTGACATGCCCCCCCAACAGCCACTACGAGCCCTGTGCCCCCGTATGCCCCCCCCACCTGTGCCACCCCCCCCCACCACGGGCTGTGGAGCACCCTGCTCCGAGGGGTGTGTGTGTAACCCTGGTTACGTCCTCAGCGCGGGCAAGTGTGTGAAGAAGGACAGCTGTGGATGCAAGTACACCAACGGACAGTACTATGAGGTAAGGGAAGAGTGTGTGTGTGTGGTTTTGTTCACTCATCACATCTGAACAAAACTTGAATAAGTTGCATTCTGTTTTTTCTCTCTCTCTTTCTCCCTTCTCTCTCTCTCTCACTCATCTCTCTCTCTCAGCCTGGAGAGGAGTTCTACGTGGAGAACTGTCAGCTGAAGTGCAGGTGTGACGCCCCCTTCCTCACCTGTTCAGCGTCAGACTGTCGTCCTCAGGAAGAGTGCCGGTTGGACGGAGGAGAGCTGGGATGCTACCCTATTGGTAGGTCTTAACCATCAGCATCTTCAACACTAAGGTAGTTGGAATACACATAACAAGCAGCCTGTTGAGAAATGTAGTTTAAGTCCTGGGAGAAGAAATGGGGAGCTACCCCAATTTGTAGGCTGTCACCTTGAACATCAACCAGGAGAAACCTACAAGAGAGCAGGCCAACAAAACAAAAGTATGAGGTTTACAGTGATATGCAGAAAGACAGATGTCAGAGTGGCTTTCTGGGGGATGAAAAGATGTGAAGTAAATAGTGGCATGATGGGAATTGTAGTCTAGATCTACAGAGTCGACATACTGCTGCCTTGTTTGACATGAAATATCCCGGCCTCTGCCCCAACCATCTCTCTCTCTTTTTCTTTTGTTCTGTTCTTTCCCCTTTCTCGTCTTCATTTCAGCTCCTCCAACTACACCTAAACCAACAACTCCTAAACCAACAACTCCTAGACCAACAACTCCTAGACCAACTCCACCGGGACCAACTACAGCTAAACCACCAACCACTAAACCACCTGGTAGGGTTACATACAGACGGAGATAAACCACAAAAACCTTCACCCTGTATCTGAAATGTTTTCATCTGGCTAATGCCTCTCCTCTCCCCTCCAGTGACATGCCCTCCTGATTCTCAGTACATTGAATGTGGGCCTGCCTGCATCCCCAGCTGCAAGGAGCCCTCCACCAACTGTACTGGCTCCTGCATCAGCGGCTGCTTCTGTAAGCCAGGCTACGTCTTCAAGGGCAGACGCTGCGTACCCCTGGAAAAGTGTGGCTGTCTGGACGATCAAAACAACTACTATGAGGTCAGAGGACAGGGGTTATGAACATTTATAAAGCTTTATGAACACTTATGAGCACATTTGAACATCTGTGGTCATGTACAACTGCCAATGCAAATGTTTGATTCTTACGAATGCTTAGGGATGTTTACGAACACTTATGAATGCCTATGAACAATTACGAATGCCTACGACCACTTATGAATGCCCACGACCACTTATTAAACCCTACAAACCTTTATGAATGCCTATGAACATTTATAAATGCCTTTGAACACTTTTGAATGCCCGCGACCACTTAAGCATGCCCACAGCCACTCATAAATGCCTATGAACACTTATTAATGCCCGTGACCACTTATGAATGCCTATGAACACTTATACAGGCCTACGAACACATTAATTCCCTAGAAAGCAGTGGAATTCTTACGAATGCTCACATGCGATCACGCGTAAACGCATCGGAAGTTACAGTCAGTTCTCTAAATCTGTGTCCTCTCTTGCAGTCCGGAGAGATCATCTATGGTGACGGCTGCTCCAAGCTGTGTCGCTGCGCAGGGAACTACACCCTGGAGTGTGTCGACAACTCCTGTCTCCCCACAGAAGAGTGTCGTGAGGTCGGGGGGGGGCTCAAACTGCTACCCCCAAAGGTACATAAGTCATCAGGAAACATTCCTAAACACTGTTGTGGAATCCGAGTGGAAAATGTAGTTACCTGAATCTGTACATTAGTAGGATTCCAGTTTTAGAAATAATTGTAACTAACCGTACAATCTCTGTGTATTCTACTGATCAATCATAACTCTCCCTCTTTCATTCCTCATCCCTCCCTCAGACACCTCCACCTGCGTGGCGTCTGGCGACCCCCACTACACCACCTTCGACAAGCGTCGCTACAACTTCATGGGCAACTGCACCTACCTGATGTCAGAACCCTGCAACACCACCGCCGTGCAGCACTACGAGGTGCACGTGGAGAACGAGAACCGCCACAACCAGCCCGCCATCTCCTACGTGAAGGCCGTCCATGTGTACGTGCGTGGGCTCACGGTCTCCATCCTGAAGGGAGGCACTGTGCAGGTGAGACGGAGGGATGGAGGGATGGTGGGATGGGTGGAGTAAGAGTGGGAGGCAGAGAGAGAGAAGGATGAAGGAGCCTCTTTTAACCCTTTGTGTTCATGTCTTGCCCTCCAGCTGAATGGTACCAACATCAACATACCACTTACCCCGGCACCAGGCGTGTCCGTCTTCCGATCAGGCAAACACTACACGGTTGCCATGGACTTTGGCGTGACCGTGCGCTACGACGGTAACCACTACATGGACATCAAAGTCATCAAGGAGTGAGTGAACACACACAGCATTTGCACACACATAAAACACGCCACAGAAATTGAATACATTCGTGAAAAAATACTATCATGGCATCTAATCTGGTCCTGGTTCTGGTTCTGGTCCTTTGCCTGGTTATAATCACCAGTCCAGATTAGAGCCCGACCCATAAGGGATTTAGGCCGATACTGATACGAATATTTAGTGTCTTAAAAATCCGATATTCCGATATATCAGCCAATATATATATATTTTTTTTACTCCAATTGTTGAATTTTTTTAATCCAGAAAGCATGACAAAAGTACACAATAAAAAAATCGGCCATTATAAATGCCGATACCGATAGTTTTAAAAGTGCCTAATATCGGCCGATAATATCGGCCCGCCGATATATCGGTCGGGGTCTAGTCCAGATGGGGCCTTTCTGAAAAAGGAACATCAGTCATTTGTTGAGGCTTCGCTCATGTTCCTCCTGTCTGTGTGTGTAGCTACAAGGACAAGCTGTGTGGTCTTTGTGGAGACTACAACGGCAACTCCAAAGACGACTTCCGTAAACCCGACGGCTCTCTGACCACCAACGCCAACGACTTCGGAAACAGCTGGTTGACTGATCCAAAGTGAGTCCTTTAGACACACACACTGAAACACACACTCGCTCGCACACGTGTACAAGAAAACACACACTCATACACACTCACACACACACACACTAAGCATCCCTCTCCCCCCAGGTGTAATAAGAAGCCCAACACCACCCTCCCAGGCTGTACCGATGAGGAGCAGGACAAGTATCAGGGTTCAGCCTACTGTGGCATCCTGCTGGACAAGAACGGACCCTTCGCTGTCTGCCACCCCAGGGTCAACCCCAACGTGAGCTCAACATTCAGGGTCACAAGATATCCAAATCAATCCAGTTTGATTTGTCCTCCATAATTAACCTGTGTGTTTGTGTGTGTGTGTATCTCAGAGCTTCTTCAAGGACTGTCTGTTTGACCTGTGTGCTCTGGATGGAGCCAGGCCGGTGTTGTGTGAGGCCATCGAGTCGTACGTCAACGAGTGTCAAGACCGAGGCGTGGTCATCGGAACCTGGAGGAACGAGACCTTCTGTCGTGAGTGACACACACATCTGTACACACACACACACATCTGATATTTGAATCTCTGGCGAATTTATACACAGGCCGGTTAAACATTGGCTGATATATTTACCCCTCCTTTCTGCCCCCAGCTCTGACATGCCCCCCCCAACAGCCACTACGAGCCCTGTGCCCCCGTATGCCCCCCCACCTGTGCCACCCCCCCCACCACGGGCTGTGGAGCACCCTGCTCCGAGGGGTGTGTGTGTAACCCTGGTTACGTCCTCAGCGCGGGCAAGTGTGTGAAGAAGGACAGCTGTGGATGCAAGTACACCAACGGACAGTACTATGAGGTAAGGGAAGAGTGTGTGTGTGTGGTTTTGTTCACTCATCACATCTGAACAAAACTTGAATAAGTTGCATTCTGTTTTTTCTCTCTCTCTTTCTCCCTCTCTCTCTCTCTCTCACTCCCATCTCTCTCTCTCAGCCTGGAGAGGAGTTCTACGTGGAGAACTGTCAGCTGAAGTGCAGGTGTGACGCCCCCTTCCTCACCTGTTCAGCGTCAGACTGTCGTCCTCAGGAAGAGTGCCGGTTGGACGGAGGAGAGCTGGGATGCTACCCTATTGGTAGGTCTTAACCATCAGCATCTTCAACACTAAGGTAGTTGGAATACACATAACAGCAGCATGCCTGTTGAGAAATGTAGTTTAAGTCCTGGGAGAAGAAATGGGGAGCTACCCCAATTTGTAGGCTGTCACCTTGAACATCAACCAGGAGAAACCTACAAGAGAGCAGGCCAACAAAACAAAAGCCTAAGGTTTAAAGTGATACGCAGAAAGACAGATGTCAGAGTGGCTTTCTGGGGGCTGAAGAGATGTGAAGTAAATAGTGGCATGATGGGAATTGTAGTCTAGATCTACAAAGTCGACATACTGCTGACTTGTTTGACATGAAATATCCCGGCCTCTGCCCCAACCATCTCTCTCTCTTTTTCTTTTGTTCTGTTCTTTCCCTTTTCTCGTCTTCATTTCAGCTCCTCCAACTACACCTAAACCAACAACTCCTAGACCAACAACTCCTAGACCAACTCCACCCGTACCAACTACACCTAAACCACCAACCACTAAACCACCTGGTAGGGTTGCATACAGACGGAGATAAACCACAACAAACCTTCACCCTGTATCTGAAATGTTTTCAACTTGCTAATGCCTCTCCTCTCCCCTCCAGTGACATGCCCTCCTGATTCTCAGTACATTGAATGTGGGCCTGCCTGCATCCCCAGCTGCAAGGAGCCCTCCACCAACTGTACTGGCTCCTGCATCAGCGGCTGCTTCTGTAAGCCAGGCTACGTCTTCAAAGGGCAGACGCTGCGTACCCCTGGAAAAGTGTGGCTGTCTGGACGATCAAAACAACTACTATGAGGTCAGAGGACAGGAGTTATGAACATTTATAAAGCTTTATGAACACATAGAGCACATTTGAACATCTGTGGTCACATACAACTCCCAATGCAAGTTTTGGATTCTTGGGAATGCTAAGGGTTGTTTATGAACACTTATGAATGCCTATGAACAATTACGAATGCCTACAATCACTTATGAATGCCCAAGACCACTAATGAAACCCACCAAACTTTATGAATGCCTATGAACACTTCTAAATGCCTACAAACACTTATGAATGCCCCTGGCCACTTATAAATACCTATGAACACTTATAAATGCCTATGAACACTTTTGAATGCCCGTGACCTCTTAAGCATGCCCACAGCCACTTATGAATGCCTATGGACACTTATAAATGCCTGCGACCACATGTGCATCCCCACGGCCACTTATGAATGCCTATGAACACATGAATTCCCTAGAAAGCAGTTGAATTCTTACGAATGCTCACAATGCGATCAACAAGGCAGAGATAAACCGCGAATCGGAAGTTACAGCCAGTTCTCTAAGTCTGTGTCCTCTCTTGCAGTCCGGAGAGATCATCTATGGTGACGGCTGCTCCAAGCTGTGTCGCTGCGCAGGGAACTACACCCTGGAGTGTGTCGACAACTCCTGTCTCCCCACAGAAGAGTGTCGTGAGGTCGGGGGGGGCTCAAACTGCTACCCCAAAGGTACATAAGTCATCAGGAAACATTCCTAAAAACTGTTGTGGAATCGGAGTGGAAAATGTAGTTACCTGAATCTGTACATTAGTAGGAGTCCAGTTTTAGAAATAATTGTAACTAACCATACAATCTCTGTGTATTCTACTGATCAATCATAACTCTCCCTCTTTCATTCCTCATCCCTCCCTCAGACACCTCCACCTGCGTGGCGTCTGGTGACCCCCACTACACCACCTTCGACAAGCGTCGCTACAACTTCATGGGCAACTGCACCTACCTGATGTCAGAACCCTGCAACACCACCGCCGTGCAGCACTACGAGGTGCACGTGGAGAACGAGAACCGCCACAACCAGCCCGCCATCTCCTACGTGAAGGCCGTCCATGTGTACGTGCGTGGGCTCACGGTCTCCATCCTGAAGGGAGGCACTGTGCAGGTGAGACGGAGGGATGGAGGGATGGTGGGATGGGTGGAGTAAGAGTGGGAGGCAGACAGAGAGAGAATGATGAAGGAGCCTTTTTAACACTTTGTGTTCATGTCTTGCCCTCCAGCTGAATGGTACCAACATCAACATACCATTTACCCCGGCACCAGGCGTGTCCGTCTTCCGATCAGGCAAACACTACACGGTTGCCATGGACTTTGGCGTGACCGTGCGCTACGACGGTAACCACTACATGGACATCAAAGTCATCAAGGAGTGAGTGAACACACACAGCATTTGCACACACATAAAACACGCCACAGAAATTGAATACATTCGTGAAAAAATACTATCATGGCATCTAATCTGGTCCTGGTTCTGGTTCTGGTCCTTTGCCTGGTTATAATCACCAGTCCAGATTAGAGCCCGACCCATAAGGGATTTAGGCCGATACTGATACGAATATTTAGTGTCTTAAAAATCAGATATTCCGATATATCAGCCAATATATATATTTTTTTTTACTCCAATTGTTGAATTTTTTTAATCCAGAAAGCATGACAAAAGTACACAATAAAAAAATCGGCCATTATAAATGCCGATACCGATAGTTTTAAAAGTGCCTAATATCGGCCGATAATATCGGACGATAATATCGGCCCGCCTATATATCGGTCGGGGTCTAGTCCAGATGGGGCCTTTCTGAAAAAGGAACATCAGTCATTTGTTGAGGCTTCGCTCATGTTCCTCCTGTCTGTGTGTGTAGCTACAAGGACAAGCTGTGTGGTCTTTGTGGAGACTACAACGGCAACTCCAAAGACGACTTCCGTAAACCCGACGGCTCTCTGACCACCAACGCCAACGACTTCGGAAACAGCTGGTTGACTGATCCAAAGTGAGTCCTTTAGACACACACACTGAAACACACACTCGCTCGCACACGTGTACAAGAAAACACACACTCATACACACTCACACAAACACACACTAAGCATCCCTCTCCCCCCAGGTGTAATAAGAAGCCCAACACCACCCTCCCAGGCTGTACTGATGAGGAGCAGGACAAGTATCAGGGTTCAGCCTACTGTGGCATCCTGCTGGACAAGAACGGACCCTTCGCTGTCTGCCACCCCAGGGTCAACCCCAACGTGAGCTCAACATTCAGGGTCACAAGATATCCAAATCAATCCAGTTTGATTTGTCCTCCATAATTAACCTGTGTGTTTGTGTGTGTGTGTATCTCAGAGCTTCTTCAAGGACTGTCTGTTTGACCTGTGTGCTCTGGATGGAGCCAGGCCGGTGTTGTGTGAGGCCATCGAGGCGTACGTCAACGAGTGTCAAGACCGAGGCGTGGTCATCGGAACCTGGAGGAACGAGACCTTCTGTCGTGAGTGACACACACATCTGTACACACACACACACACACATCTGATATTTGAAGCTCTGGCGAATTTCTACACAGGCCAGTTAAACATTGGTTGATATATTTACCCCAACTTTCTTCCCCCAGCCCTGAAATGCCCCCCCCAACAGCCACTACGAGCCCTGTGCCCCCGTATGCCCCCCCCACCTGTGCCACCCCCCCCCAACCACGGGCTGTGGAGCACCCTGCTCCGAGGGGTGTGTGTGTAACCCTGGTTACGTCCTCAGCGCTGGCAAGTGTGTGAAGAACGACAGCTGTGGGTGCAAGCACAACGGACAGTACTATGAGGTAAGGGAAGAGTGTGTGTGTGTGTGTGTGTGGTTCTGTTTAACTACTCACAAGTTTAGTGAAACATGAACAACGTGACCTTTTGGGGACCTTTTCCTGGGCCCCTCACCTTCAAATGCTTTTATTCAGGGGATTGTAGGGTTAAAGTGTTAAGATTAAAACTACATTAAAGGGTTAGAGGTAACATGATCCAGGCCCCAATAGGATAGAAAACAAACCTGTGTCTATAAGTTGCGAATCTCACTCTCGTCTCTCTTTTTGCTTATGTCTCTCTCTCTCCCTCTCACTCCCCCGCCCCCTCTCTCTCAGCCTGGAGAGGAGTTCTACAAGGAGAACTGTCAGCAGAAGTGCAGGTGTGACGGTTCCTCCGTCACCTGTTCAGCATCAGACTGTCCTCCTAAGGAAGAGTGCCGGTTGGAGGGAGGAGAACTGGGATGTTACCCCACTAGTAAGTCTTCATCTTACCCATTAATATCCTCAACTAAGATAGTAGGCTGCCATACCACAAGCCTACAATGGCATGATGGGAAATGTAGTGTAGGTAGAGGGGAGGAGAGAGTTATGCCTCCCTCCCCCTTTTACTCATTCCACCACACCCTTCCCTCCCCCCCCTCCCTCCCTCCCTCCTTCCCACCCACACTCTCCCTCCACCTTCTCACCCCTTCCTTTCTCCCCCTTCTCTCACCTCAGGTTTCCAGGATTGTGTGATATCTGGAGACCCTCACTACAACACTTTTGACAAAAAGTTCTACAGCTTTATGGGCACCTGCACCTACACCCTGGCGAGGAACTGCAAGGCCACCTCCGGTAAATCTCACACCTCTCCCGTTCCAAGTCAACTCTTTTACGCCCGAGTTCCGACAGACGTTCTACGTTCTACTCTGGAGTTCTAATGTTCTCGCTCTGGTTCTGCTTTTTAATGCTGGTTCTGTTGGGTTCTCAGGCCCGAGGTTCTCAGTGGAGGGGAAGAACGAGGAGAGGGGTGGCCCTGGGCTGTCGTACCTGCGGAAGCTCTACGTCACCGTCAACGGAATCACAGTCACCATGATGAAGAGCAGGAGGATCCTGGTTGGTCCACACACATACTCACGCTCACGCACACTCACACACTCACACACACACACACACACACTCACACACACACCACTCACACACACGCTCACGCTCACGCACACACACACACTCACACACACTCACGCTCACGCACACACACACACACACACACTCACACACACACACACTCACACACACTCACACACACGCACACTCACACACACACACACACACACACACACACACTCACACTCACACTCACACTCACACTCACACTCACACTCACACTCACACTCACACTCACACTCACACTCACACTCACACACACACACCCACACACACCACACACACCCACACACCACACACACCACACACACACACACACACACACACACACATACAAATTGACTTGCTCTTTACATATCAAAATATGCTATAGTACTAACTGTTGTAGACATCAAAATACAAGCAAATTAATATCGTTGTGCATTCTCCTCGTTTGTGGCATTTTTTTATGTTTGAATGGAAAATGTCAGAAAACACCTTTATCTCTTTAGCGTTCCCCAGGGTGAAAGTGTATCACAGTTAATCTTTTTAAACTGCATTCATTCTCTCCATATCTTGTCTAATCCTCAGAGATTAGCACAAAATCTGCCTCTTTCAAATTCATCATCTATCTGTCCTCTCTCTCTCTTCTCTTTTTTGTCTGTTATCGCTCATCCACTCACTTGGCATTTTCTCGGTTAATCCCTCAATGTCTTGTTTTTGTATTTTCCTGATAATACCCCTTATCTCATCTTTTGTCCAAGGCCTCATCTCAGATTACACGAGAGGAATGTTCTTGGACAGCCGTAGAATGTAGAATTTAGAATGTGACATTTAGAATGTCAAGTTTAGAAAGCTCAAAGATCACCATGGAGTTTACATAGTTTCTCACCCTCCCTTTCTCCCTGCTCCTCCCTCCCCCACCTACTCCCCCTCCCTCTCCCTCCCTCCCCCCCCCTACTCTCCCTCTCCCTCCCTCCCTCCATCCCCCACCTACTCCTCCCCCCTCCCTCTCCCTCCCTCCCCCCCTACTCCCTCCCCCTCCCTCCCTCCCCCTCCTCCCCCCTCCCTCCCCCACCTACTCCCCCTCCTCCCCCCCCTCCCTCCCTCCCTCCCCCCCCTCCCCCTCCCCTCTCCCTCCCTCCCTCCCCTCCTCCCCCCCCCTCCCTCCCCCCACCCCTCCTCAGGTTAATGGAAGGCGCGTGTCGCTCCCCAGTTCTCCCTCTCCTCTGATGTCACTGTCTCTGGCCGGCCAGTACGTCACCCTGCAGACCACCTTCGGCCTCAGGGTTCGCTGGGACGGCACCCACTACGCCCAGATCACCGTTCCCAGGTGGGTGCATCCTCCTGGCGGGCAACAGGAAGTCCAGGCGCAACCACTTCCTGTCTCGACCCCCCTCCCCCCCACCTCGTAGTGTACTGATCTGAGGAGCAGAAGTAGAGAAAACAGAGAGCCTCAGGTGGAATGGAGAGGAAAGCTCTAGAACGTTCGTGAGAGATCCATGAGGTCATAGAAGAATAATCCTCCGGAGGTTCTAGAACAAGTCCTCTAATTCCGTCCTCCATTGATGACCTTGATAATCCTGTCACAGGTTTTCTCAGAATCTCTATATTTACTTTCTTTTTTTTCCTTCTCCCCCCCTCTTTCTCCCATCTCTCTCCTCCCCATCTCTCTCACGGTCTCTTCCCCCCCCCCTCTCCCTCCATCCCTCCTCCTCCCAGTTCCTACCAGGACCAGATGTGTGGTCTTTGCGGAGACTACGACGGTAACCCTAACAACGACTTTGAGAAGCCAGATGGCTCTCAGGCCGGATCCTCCGACGACTTCTGCAACAGCTGGCAGACGGACGACGACGAGGACGACACGTGAGTTACCGCGGACGCCGTTGCTACGGTTACTGTACGACGACCGACAGAGCTCTTGACACATCTTATTTGTGTGCGTGAAAATTAGGAGGATCGTAACTTTTATGAATGCCGCATTTTAGACACACACAAGGATGCTTTACAGCAGTCTGTGATGATTATAGAAAACACATTCAGCCACTCTGACTGCAAACGGCCAACAGAGTTAGCGTGTTAGCCAACAGAAGTTCATTTTGAGTTCTTCATTTTTGAGTGTTTGAACTTGTTCTTGTCTTCCAGGTGCAAACCAGACACCAGCCCTGACCCCACCTGCGACCCCAAACTACAGGCAGAGGTCTCCAAACCTGAGAACTGTGGCAAGATGAACGACGCCGCTGGACCCTTTAGGTTAGCAACACAACCTCGACACAACCTTGACGCAACCTCGACACAACCTCGACACAACAAACTATTGATTACTCCCACACACGCAAATATTGACCAACGCAAACGCAATCCCTGGAGAACTGACAGAGCTCAACAGCCCTGGAGGACCGATGATATCAGATGATGATAATCCACCATGTTCAGCAACATACCATCAGTATTAACAATGTTCAGCCTGATATCAACAAATGAATGACAGTATTAACTCACACAAGAACACATCTCTCTCTCTCTCTCTGTCTCTCTCTCTCTCTCTCTCTCTCTCTCACTCCTTACCCTCAAGCACACATTTACACACAACCTAACTGCTCTCTCCCTCTCCCTCTCCCTCTCCCTCTTCCTCTCCCTCCTCCCCCCTCTCTCCGCCCTCCCCCAGGGAGTGTATCGCCCTGGTGAACCCCCTCCCGTTCTTCCAGTCCTGTGTGTACGACATGTGTCGCTACGAGGGCCAGCAGAGCGTGCTGTGTGACCAGCTGCAGGCCTACACTGACGCCTGTCTGGGCGCAGGTGCCAAGGTGCACCAGTGGAGGGCGCCAGACTTCTGTCGTAAGTCAGCCCGCTCAAACACACAAGCGTACATACACACACGCGTACACACACACACGCGTACACACACACACCGCTCTCACACGCCCTCACACAAACACACGCTTACACACTCTCACACACCACGTGTACTCACACACGCATTAACAGAGTGAATCACATTTGTACCAAATACACACACACATACACACACACATCACTCTCACACGCACTCACGCAAACACACTCTCACACTCTCACACACGTGTACTCACACACACGTTAAAAGAGAGAATCACTTTGTACACACATACACACACAAAACGCACACTTTATCTGTTTTTCCCTATTTACCTCCAGTTTCTTTGAAGCTGGGAGACAGCTATGAAAACAGTCTTATACACTAGCACAGTACAAGCAGAGTCCTGAGCCATGTTCACACAGCCATGTGTGAGCTGTCTGTCACAGGCCTGGACGTGTTGAGCAGCAAACTGTGTATCTGCACTTCCTAACTCTTTGAACTGCTGTTAATCTCTTTGGCTGCAGAGTTCACATGGGGGTTTGGCAACACTTTGTTAATTTGACCCTTGGCACACCCCGTAGTCCTAAGAACATGGCGTGTCTTTAGCTGTGTGTGTGTGTGTGTGTGTGAGTGTGTGTGAGTGTGTGTGTGTGTGTGTGTGTGAGTGATTGTGTGTGTGTGTGAGTGTGTGTGTGTGTGTGTGTGTGTGTGTGTGTGTGTGTGTGTGTGTGTGTGTGAGTGTGTGAGTGTGTGTGTGAGTGACTGTGTGTGTGTGTGTGTGAGTGTGTGTGTGTGAGTGATTGACAGGGGGTTGTCAGGGGGTTGTCAGGGGTTGTCAGGGGGTTGTCAGGGGGTTGTCAGGGGAGAGGTTTGCTCTAAACCCTGTGAGCTGGACAGACTTTAAGAACCAAATAATTTATCACTTTAGCTCTTGCCTGTAATGACCTTTCTCTCTCTCTCTGTTCTCTCTCTCTTTACACTCTTCTCCACCCTGCTGTCTCTCCTCTGCTGTCTCTCCTCTCCATCTCTCACCCACTCAATCCTGTCTCCTTCACACCCCCTCTCCCTCCCTCCCTCCCTCCCCCACACCCTGTCCCTACCTCTCCCTCTCCCACTCCCCCCCCCTCCCCCTCCCTCCCCCCACAGCCCTGGCCTGCCCCCCTAACAGCTCCTACTCCCTGTGCGTGAGCTCGTGTCCTGAGACCTGTGTGGGGGGGTCGGGCCCCCCCCGGCTGTGGCAGCGTGTGTGTGGAGGGCTGTGCCTGCAGCCCGGGCTTTCATCCTCAGCGATGACAAGTGTGTGTCCCTGAAGGACTGCGGCTGCGTGGACACGTCTGGATCCTACCACCCCCGTGAGTTCTGCCTAGCAACGGCGTTTACGGCTCGGGGCGGGCCTAGCAACAGCGTTTACGCTCCCCTGAACTGTGGGGTTGAGAAACAAAACACGTTTTTTAAAAGAAAATGACAGATTTGTGGAATGATATCGTTTTCTGAGTTGAAGAAGGCATGGAAGTAGGTTCATCGTGTATCTGTGTGTGTGTTGTGTATCTGTGTGTGTGTGTGTGTGTGTGTGTGTGTGTGTGTGTGTGTGTGTATCTGTGTGTGTGTGTGTGTATCTGTGTGTGTGTCTGTGTGTGTGTGTGTGTGTGTGTATGTGTGTGTGTGTGTGTGTGTGTATCTGTGTGTGTGTGTGTGTGTGTGTGTGTGTATCTGTGTGTGTGTATCTGTGTGTGTGTGTGTTGTGTGTGTGTGTGTATCTGTGTGTGTGTGTGTGTGTGTGTGTGTGTGTGTGTGTGTGAGCCAGGTGGGAGAGGAGTGGAATAAGGAGGGCTGTAAGGAGAAGTGTGTGTGCCATGGAGGAGGACACATCCAGTGTCAGGCCGCCTCCTGCCTCCCCACTGAGAGCTGCCAGCTGCAGGACGGAGACTACGCGTGCAAGCCTCTAGGTAGGACACACACACACACACACACAGTACACACACAGATACACACACACACACAATACACACACACACACACAGATACACACACAGATACACACCACCCAGATACACACCCACACACACACACACACACCAAGATACCACACACACCCAGACCACCACAGACCCAGTTTGACATTTTCTAATTTCAAACCGTTCCATCTACGTATGTAACCTCTGCCCTACTCCCCCCCCTCCTCCCTCTCTCCCCCTCCTCCCCCCCCTCCTCCCCTCCTCCTCCCTCCCTCCCCCCTCCTCCCTCCTCCCCCCCTCCTCCCTCCTCCCCTCCTCCCTCCTCCCTCCTCCTCCCCCCTCCCCCCTCCCCCCAGTCACAGGTATCTGCTCGGTGTCGGGCGACCCTCACTACGTGACGTTTGACCGGAGGACGCACCACTACATGGGCGCCTGCTCCTACACGCTGAGCCCGGCCCTGCAACGAGACCTCCGGTAACGTGACGTCCGGTAACGAGACCTCCGGCGTGCCGTACTTCAGCGTGGACACACAGAACGAGCACCGCGGAAGCAACCGGAAGATCTCCTACGTGAAGGCCGTGGTGGTCAGGGTGTACGGGCTCACCGTCATCCTGGACAAGGGGCGCAAGGTCCAGGTGAGGAGGGAGGTGAGGGAGGGTGAGGGAGGGGAGGGAGGGGAGGGAGGGAGGGAGGGGAGGGTGACTATCACAAGATAGTCACCATTTATAAATGTACTCTCAAATACACAAATAGTTTTTCCCAAAAATCATCAAAACATCTTTTCGAAAATATTTTTTCCAACCTTTTTTGGAGCAAATACTTTTTGGGGAACCTTTCAAAAACTTCTCTCTCTCCCCCCCCTCACCTCAGGTGAACGGGACGCTCGTGACCCCCGCCCGTGACTCTGACCAATGGGGTGAAGATCTACCTGAGCGGGAAGTTCGTCGTCCTGGAGACGGTGTTCGGTCTGCGGGTACGCTTCGACGGAAACCACCACGCCGACGTGACGCTGCCCTCCACCTACAACGGGCTGATGTGTGGTCTCTGTGGTACGCTCCACACACACACAACACACACAGGAACACACACACACACACACACACACACACACACACACACCACCAGGAACACACACACACACACCACACACACACACCACAGGAACACACACACACACACACACAGCAACACACACACACACACACACACACACACACACAGAACATACACACACACACACAGGAACATACACACACAGGAACACACACACACCACACACACACACACACAGGAACACACAAACATACACACAGGAACACACACACAGGAACACACACACACACAGGAACACACACAGGAACATACACACACAGAGTTCTAGTGTTTCCAAAGTTGTAGTTCTAGAGTTTGACAGTTCTAGAGTTTCCAAGTTCTAAGAACCCCAGATTTTGATGAACAGCCTGATTTTCCTACAGGAAACTTTAACGGGAAACCTGGTGACGACAACCTGAAGCCAGACGGTAAACCAGCCGGTAACACCAACGAGCTGGGAGACAGCTGGCAGGTCCCCGACCACCGTCCTGAGTGAGGAACACACACACACACTCACACACACACGCTATTCTAATACTCTTAGCCTATGTCAAACAGATCAACAAGCTTTAATTTAAATCTTTGGTTATGACGATATTCCTCCGCCCCTCCCTCCCTCCCCCCCCTCCCCTCCTCAGCTGCACTAACGGAGGAGGGGTGGAGGACTGTGACGATGACGTCAAGGAAGAGGCTCAGAAGCCCACCAGCTGTGGCATGATCACTGACCCCAACGGTGAGACACACACACACTCACACACTCTCAGACACACACACATCCACTCAGACACACACACTCACACACTCTCAGACACACACAGAGGATTTTACATGCTTATTGATCCTCCTTTTCTCTTCTCTTTTCTTTTTTACTCTCCTCTCCTCTTCTCTTCTCTTTTATTTTTTACTCTCCTCTCCCCTCCCCTCCCCTCTCCTCTCCTCTCCTCTCCTCTCCTCTCCTCTCCTCTCCTCTTCTCTTCTCTTTTCTTTTTTACTCTCCTCTCCCCTCCCCTCCCTCTCCTCTCCTCTCCTCTCCTCTCCTCTCCTCTCCTCTCCTCTCCTCTCCTCTCCTCTCCTCTCCTCTCCTCTCCTCTCCTCTCCTCTCCTCTCCTCTCCTCTCCTCTCCTCTCTTCTCTCCTCTCCTCTCCTCTCCTCTCCTCCCTCTCCTCTCCTCAGTATCTTCAAAGCCGTGCCACGCGGTGCTGCCCCCTAGCCTCTACTTTGAGAACTGCGTGTACGACCAGTGTGCCACGGGCGGGGAGACGGTGGCTCTGTGCCAGGCTGTGGAGAGCTACGCTGACCTGTGCGCCCAGGAGGGCGTGGCCATCCCCTGGAGGAACAACACCTTCTGTCGTACGTCAACTGAGTGTGTGTGTGGTGTGTGGTGTGTGTGTCGGTAGGTGTGTGTGTGTGTGTGTCGTGGTGTGTGTGCGTGGTGTGTGTGTGGTGTGTGTGTGTGTGGGTGTGTGTGGTGTGTGTGTGTCGGTGGGTGTGTGTGTGCTGAACACAGTCCTCTCCTCTCCCGCTTGTCTCAGTACCTCCAACAGCAGACCTACCCTTCAATGACAGCTTGAAATGACGATCTCTCCCCCCCCCCTCAGCTCTGAAGTGCCCCCCGGGCAGTCACTACTCCCACTGCAGCCCCGCCTGCCCCTCCTCCTGCCAGGCCCCCAGCCCCGCCTGTAACCAGCCCTGCGTGGAGGGCTGTGTGTGTGATGCAGGGCACATCCTCAGCGGGGACAAGTGTGTGTCCCCCTCAGCCAGTGTGGCTGCACCGACAAGGATAACAACTACAGACCGGTGAGGAGGGAGGAGGAGGAGGAGGGGGAAGGGAGGAGGGAGGGGAGGGGAGGAAGGGAAGAGGGGAGGAGGAGAAGGTTCAACAAAGCATTTTAGACATGGTTGAATGTTACTTGCCTATTTGTGTATGTGCAACTGGTAACAACTGTGTTTTCGTGTGTGTCTGTGTGTGTGTGTGTGTCTGTGTGTGTGTATATGTGTGTGTGTATATGTGTGTGTGTGTCTGTGTGTGTGTGTGTATATGTGTGTGTATATGTGTGTGTGTGTATATGTGTGTGTGTGTGTGTGTGTGTGTGTTGTGTGTGTGTCTGTGTGTGTGTGTCTGTGTGTGTGTGTGTGTGTGTGTGTGTGTGTCAGGTGGGAGACACCTGGTTCCCAGTGCTGGACTGCTCGGAGCGTTGCAAGTGTAACGCCAACAACAGCATCACCTGTGAGTCCTGGATGTGCTCCCCTGCCCAGGAGTGCAAGGTCCTGGATGGAGACCTGGACTGTCACTCAACCGGTAGGACACGCCCACAAAACCCAACAGAGACACGCCCACAAACCACAAACGCACCCCACCCGGATCAGGCAGTTTATTATGTGATATCACTTTAGTTATCAGCCATCAGGGGTCTTTGGTTGATAGTTAAGTTGTGTTAATTGATATTTAATATGTAGTAACGTGTAATATGTGTGATGATGTGTGATGATGTGTGCAGGTCTGGGAGTGTGTCACGTGGCTGGAGATCCTCACTACTACACCTTCGATGGAGTCATGCACACGTTCATGGGAGCCTGCACTTACACACTGGTGGAGGTAGGTACCTCTCTCCCTCTCCCTTCCTCTCTCTCTCTCTCTCTCTCTGTGTCTCTCTCTCTCTCTCCCTCTCTCCCTCTCCCTTCCTCCTCTCTCTCTCTCTCTCCCTCTCTCTGTGTCTCTCTCTCCCTCTCTCCCTCCCTCTCCTTCCTCTCTCTCTCTCTCTCCCTCTCTCTGTGTCCTCTCTCTCCCTCTCTCTCCCTCTCCCTTCCTCTCCCTTCCTCTCTCTCTCTCCTCCCTCTCTCTGTGTCTCTCTCTCCTCTCCCTCTCTCTCTCTCCTCTCTCTCCCTCTCCCTTCCTCTCTCTGGTGGAGGTAGGTACCTCTCTCCCCTCTCTTCCTCTACTCTACCTTCCTCTCTCTCTCCTCTCTCTCCTCTCTCTCTCTCTCTCCCCTCTCTCTCCCTCTCTCCCTCTCTCCCTCTCTCCCTCTCTCCTCTCTCCCTCTATTTCTCTCCCTTCCTCTCTCTCTCATTCTAGTTCCTGTCTTTTTTTACACTTAAACATCATCAGATTTTCTTCCCTTCATTCCCCCA
Source organism: Mallotus villosus (assembly GCA_903064625.1). Classification (NCBI taxonomy): domain Eukaryota; kingdom Metazoa; phylum Chordata; class Actinopteri; order Osmeriformes; family Salangidae; genus Mallotus; species Mallotus villosus. The sequence continues at coordinate 48,942 of CAEFZP010005676.1, forward strand.
AATGACGTTCTAACCACTCTCCTCTCTCCCCTCTCCCTCTCTCCTCTCCTCTCCATCTCTCTCCCTCTCTCTCCTCTCCTTCTCTCCATCCCTATCTCTCCCTCCCTCTCTCCAGATGTGTAACTCCACCAACGTGACGCCCTTCACCATCGTGGCGAAGAACGAGGAGCGCGGCCAACCAGAGGCCTCGTACGTGCGCTCGGTCACTGTGTTCCTGCCCAGCGCCAACATCACCCTCACGAAGAACAAGAGAGTCCTGGTGAGGAGGGAGGGAGGGAGGGAGGGAGGAGGGAGGGAGGGAGGAGGGAGGGGAGGAGAGGAGACGGAGATGAGAGGATAGGATGAGGAGAGAGTGCGATGCTCGGTAGAGGTTTCGATAGGACGGCTGTCTCGATGCGAGAGGATCGCGCGCTTGCGCTGCATGCTCTCTGGAGGACGCGGATCTATGCAGTCTAGCTCTTCCTGATCTGCTGCGGCTCATGCTCGTCGCTTCGCTATCTTCGTCTCGATCTCGTCTCGGCCTGCTCGCTTCTCGTCCTTCTCGTCGCTTCTGCTCTCTTCGCTTCCTTCGCTGCTCGGCTCTCTTGCTCTTCTCGTCTGCTTCTTTCGGAGGTTACGTGAGTCTATACGCTACCTCCTAACCGTTTAAACCCTTTCAACCCTCCCTGTCTCTAGCTGAACCAGCGCGTGTGAAGACCCCCCTGAATGTGGGCGTGGCCGGCGCCCGCGTGCTGACCAGCGGCGTGTACAGCCTGCTGGACACAGACTTCGGGCTGAGGGTCAAGTTTGATGGAGTCCACCACCTGGAGATCACCATCCCTGGAGAATACTACAACAAGGTACCTGTTGTTATGTACTGTTGTTGTGGATACTGTTGTTATGGATACTGTTGCTGTGGATGGTGGTGTCATGTATAGTGTCGGTTTTGTGTTGTTGATTTGTTGTTCCCAATTGTTCCCTCCCTCCCTCTCCCTCCCTCTCCTCCTCCCCTCCCCTCCCTCCTCCCCTCCCTCCCCCCCTCCCCCCTCCCCCCTCCAGGTGTGTGGGATGTGGTGGTAACTACAACATGAACTCTTCTGATGATAACCTGATGCCTGACGGGAGACCAGCCAAGGATGTGATCGCTCTGGGGAACAGCTGGAAGTCTGAGGGAGACAGCGACCCTGGGTGAGTCTGACCCCTGACCCCTGACCCCTGACCCCTGACCCCACCATGAACCACATCCCTCCATCTGTCCAGTCATCCTGCTTTTACTACCTGCCATCTGCAACTACCGGTAACGTCCTGCTTCTAACCACATCTAACCCCCCCTCCCTTCCCCCTCCCTCCCTCCCTCCACCCTCCCTCCCTCCCTCCACCCTCCCCCTCCCTCCACCTCCCTCCCTCCCTCCCTCCCTCCCTCCACCCTCCCTCCCTCCCTCCACCCCGCCCCTCCTCCACCTCCCTCCCTTCCCCCTCCCTCCCTCCACCCTCCCTCCCTCCCCCCTCCCCCTCCTCCACCCTCCCCCTCCTCCACCCCCTCCCTCCCTCCCCGCCACCCCCCTCCTCCCTCTCCTCCCTCCCTCCTCCCTCCCTCCACCCCCCTCCTCCCTCCCCCCCTCCCTCCCTCCCCCTCCCCTCCCCCCCTCCCTCCCTCCTTCCCCTCTCACTCCCCCTCCCTCCCTCCCTCCCTCCCTCCTCCCCCCTCCTTCCTCCTCCCTCCCCCGCTCCTCCCTCCCCCTCCCCCCTCCCTGCCGCCCTCTCCCTCCCCCCCCGTCCCCTCCCCCTCCCTCCCCCTCCCCCCTCCTCCCCCCTCCCTCCCTCCATCTGCCTGCCAGACACCCGTCCAGACTTGAACCCAGACTGCTCTGCTGAGGAGGAGCTGAGCTTCGAGGCCCAGTGCTCGGAGATCTTCCTCTCTGACCGCTTCAAGCCCTGCCACTCCCTGCTGCCCCCCGGAGGCCTTCCTGGGAACTGCGTCTACGACATGTGCGAGTACGACGGCATGCAGGTAGGGGGCGACGCGCCGAGATCTTCCACACGAGGTTACAGGAGGTTTACATGTTCACAGAACAGGTTTCATAAACAATACCCTCTCTCCCTCCTCCCCCCTTTCCCCTCCCCCCCCTCCCCCTCCTCCCCCTTTCCCCTACTCCCCCCTCACCCCCCCCAGTCCACCCTGTGCGACAACGTGGAGGCCTATGCCCAAGCATGTCAGAGCGCCGGAGTTACCATCAGCTGGAGGAACAACACCTTCTGTCGTGAGTAGGGGGGAGGGAGGGAGGGAGGAGGGAGGGAGGGAGGGAGGGAGGGAGGGAGGGAGGGAGGGAGTAGGAGGGAGGGAGGTGAGGGAGGGAGGGAGGGATGGAGGGAGGGAGTGGATGCGTGTGGGTATAAGAAACCCACACTGCAGACCAACATCATCACAGCCTTTAAAGAAGAAATATTCAATCTCTTTGGATCCTCCTGTAACCTCCCACCCCTCTCCCCTCCCTCCCTCCCCCCTCCCTCTCTCCCCCTCCCTCCTCCCTCCCTCCCTCCCTCCCTCCCTCCCTCCCCCCCCCACAGCTCTGCCCTGCCCCCCCCACAGCCAGTACTCTGACTGCACACCGGCCTGCCCCCCCACCTGCTCAGACCTGTTCCCCATGTTCTGCCACCTGCCCCCCACCACCTGTGTGGAGGGCTGTCAGTGCAGCGCGGGCTACGTGCTGAGCGACGGCCGCTGTGTCACGCTGTCCCAGTGTGGCTGCCTGGACACGGACGGGGAGTACCACGACGTGAGGACACACACACACACACCCTCACACACACACACACTCACTCACACACATACTCTCACACACACACACACACACACACACACAGAGAGTACAGTACACACACACATACACAGAGTACAGTACACACACAGAGTACAGTACACACACAGAGTACAGTACACACACACACACTCACTCAGAGAGAGAGTCCCAGTACACACACTCACGGACACACCACACATGCTCGATTCTTCTCTCTTCCCTTTCTCTCAGTCACACCTTGTTTGCCTGTGTGTGTGTGTGTGTGTGTGTGTGTGTGTGTGTGAGCAGGTAGGAGACCAGTGGGTCACGGAGCACTGTGCCCAGCAGTGTAGCTGCACCGTTGGCGGTAGCATCGTCTGTCAGGACTTCCAGTGCAGCAGCAACTCAGTCTGCTCTCTGGACAGCCTGGGAGACATCTACTGCAAACCTGAGAGTGAGTTCTCCTCCTCTCCTCCCTCCTCTCTCTCTCCCTCCTCTCTCCTCCCTCCTCACCCCCTCCTCTCTCCTCCCTCCTCTCTCTCTCTCCTCACCCCCTCCTCCTCTCCCTCCTCCTCCTCTCTCTCTCTTTCCTCTCTCATCTCTCTGTCCTCCATCTCTCCTCTATCTCATACACAAACAGACAGTTTTAAAAGTCAAGGCTGACATCTCTCTCTCTCTCTCTCTCGCTCCAGAATTCAAAAAGTGCAGTGTGTCCGGTGACCCCCACTACCGTACCTTCGATGGTTTCACCCACAACTACCAGGGCCCGTACACCTACGTCCTGGCCACCAGCCACAACCTGCCCCCCTCCCTGACCCCACTGCAGGTCCGGGGCAAGAACGTCCGGCGCGGGGGCAACAGGAGGATCTCTTACCTGGACGAGGTGTACGTGGACGTGTACGATGTCAACATCCGCTTCCTGCAGAAGAAGGTCGTCCTGGTGAGTGGAGAAGGGGGAGGCCGTGATGTGTGTGTGTGTGTTGGTGTTGTATTCCGAATGCAGACTTACAAACTGACTTCTCTCCCCCACCCTCCCCCTTCCTCCTCCCCCCCTCCCCCTCCCCTCCCCAGGTGGACGGCGAGCGCGTGACTCCGCCCCTCAGCCCCAGGCAGGGTCTGACCATCACCATGAACTCCAAGTTCGTCCGTCTCTCCACTGACTTCGGCCTCGCCGTCCAGTTTGACGGCAGAAGCCACGGAGGTGAGGGGAGAGA
>CAEFZP010005677.1:0-17500 GCA_903064625.1 Mallotus villosus
GGGTGTGTGTGTGTGGCTCGTGTGAAGAGTGTGGTAGTGTGTGGGTGACTGTGTGTGTGTGTGGTGTTCATAGCAGGACTGCGTATATTTCACATAAAGAGACATGTTAAATGAACATACTTTATATTTTTACTTGCTTGTTTTGACTGAAATTGAATAGACTGAAATGACCCCAGGCATGTAGCAGTGTGTGTCTTGGTTAGTCCTGTTTGTGTGTGTGGGGTCGGTGGATAGGGGAGGGTGTTGGTGGCATAGGGGAGGGTGGGGGGGGTCGATGGGATAGGGAGGGTGTGGGTTGGTGGGATAAGGGGAGGGTGGGGGGGTCGGTGGGATAGGGGAGGGTGGGGGGGTCGGTGGGATAGGGGAGCGGGGGGTCGGGGAGAGTGGGCAAAGACTTATTGTGTTGCTTACTTGTGTTTAGTGATGACGGTTGGCATAGCAACGGCCTTGTATCTCTGATAATGTATCTTTCTGTCCTCAGACCGGGTCACTCGCCCCCACCTCACACACCTGATCTTAGCTGTGGGTATTGCTTGTGTGTGTGTGTGTGTGTGTCTGTGTGTGTCTGTGTGTGTGTGTTTGGTGTTTCGAGTACTTCTATTATGTGTCTCAAAGTTGAACCGCAGTATGCCTGTTCGTGTGCCTGCGTATGTCTGCAGTGTAAGAATAAGACTGCGGAGTGTGTGTGTGTGTGTGTGTGGTGGTGTGTGTTAGGCCGCACTGTCACACAGATACACCCTGCTGATATGACAGCCACAGCTCAACCAATCATCTGTCTCCTTTCAGCCGGTCTGGCTGCTGTGGCAAGACTTCCTCTTTATAGAGGTCGCCATGGAGATTGAAGCTGACACACTGGACACACTAGACACCACACGCACACACACACCACACACACACACACAAGGACATCACGCATTGAAACATATTCATTCTGTGGGGAAACGATTGTTCTGAACAAGCCTGTTGGAGTTTCTGATTGAACAACTTCCAGATTGAAGGTCATGACCCTCTCTCTCTCCGTTTCCAGCCCTGGTTCATGTCCCACCATGGGTTCCACTGTTCTGGAGTTGTTGGGCGGCGCAGAATCTTCTGTGTTTTCAGGAGGAGAGAACCTCAAGGTTTAAATGTTCATCCAGACCCCGAGGAAGAAATAGATCCAGTCTGTATTTAACTTTGTCTGAACCTCTGTCTGAACGCGTCTGTCTGATGCATTTATAACGAGGTGCAATTTGCAGAATCATCAGTGTTGAAGCTTACCAACCGTTCTTTGCATGCATAGTGCATGGAAGGTCGTTCTCTCAAAAGTTGGATTAAGTATAAGAATTAAGCATGGTGTAGTGTACGGTAGCCTTCAACATCTGTGTTGTTTTTAAGAAAGAATACTAGGAATGTCCCAACAGTTTCTCTCTCAGCCTGATTTTAGCCTACAGTCAAGACCACACAACACTCACGCACACACACATACACACTCACACGGACAGTCACACACACAACACACACACACCCCTATGTGTTCAGGACAATTATTATTAGCAGTATAATGTATGTTTCTCTCGTTCGTCTCATCCCACGCCACAAGGCTTATAAACGAGCAGCTCATGGCCATCGTAGCATAAAAAAACACTTGAGAAAAAAGAGACACGGGGGCAGAGCAGGGGCGAAACAAGCGAAGCGATAGGAGTGCGCGCAGAAGAAGAGAAATACAGAGCCTGCAAAGGAGCAGAGGAAGTAAAAGAGCAGAACAAAGAAGGAAATGGAGAGAAGGAAGAAAAAGAGAAGAGAAGAAAAAGGGAAGAGAAGAAAAAGCGAAGGGAGAAAAAGATGGAATTGAAGTTGGTATAAACCGGTAGCATGTTGATATTCTGAGAGGAGATCCCTCGTTCTCTCCTATCTCTCTCTCTCTCTCTCTCTCTCTCTCTCTTCCTCTATCACTGTCTGCTTTCACCTCTCACATTCCTCGTCTCATCAAACCTCTCTCTGTCAGCACTGCCAACCCTTCTTATATCCACCCCTCCTACCTTACCTGTACCCCGACACCACTATCTATTCATCTCGCTCGCTCTCTATCTTTCTCTCTCTCTAGTCTCTTTCTTCTCTCTCATCTCTCTCTCTCCTATATCTCTTTCGCCACCTCCCCTTCTCATCCTCATTCCTCACTCCTCCTCAGCTTCTCTCTACCCCAGACCCCCTCGGCCCCTTCCCCTCACTGGGCTGGTTGCAGCGTTTGAGTCAGACAGTAGTAGAGAAGCTCAAACGCCCTCTCACCTCTTATGGAGGGGGTGGAGGTGGGGGGTGGGGGCCAGGGGAGGGAGCTAGGGGAGGGTGGGGGGGGAGTCATAAAGAAATAGGGGATGGATAGAGGAATAGCAAGCCAGGAGAGATGGAGGGGATAAAGTGAAGGAGAGAGAGAGAGAGAGAGAGAGAGAGAGAGAGAGAAAAGAGCGTGTGGCTGCTGTGGTACCTCACTAACAAGCTGGACAGAATCAGTTTAAATTATTGAGAAGGGAGAGAGGAAACACACAATCTCTCCTTCACACACACACACACACACACACGCACGCTGTCAAAACACAGTTTGTTCTCCTCACACACACACCCTACTAAACACATACACCTGTGCCAAAACAGCCCCTCCTACTCTCGCTGACAACAGTCATGCTGGGTATGTCAGTCGGGATGCGTTAATGTGTGCGGCGTGCGTTTGTTGCACTACAAGGTGATCAGAGAGTTTAATGGTATAAATGCTCTTATATGGCTGCAGCATTTGCAAAGCGTACCATTTTTCTGACATCAACGTAAACATCTAATCGAGTGCTAAGGGGCTTGCTCCAGAGATCAATGATGAATAGATTTCTCATTCCTCTGACCTCCTCTTGCTTTTGCCACCACCCCATACTCACCCTCTCCTCCTCCTCGCTCTCTTTCACATGCTCTCTTTCTCTCTCAGTCTGTCTATGCTCTCCACTCTCTCTATCTGTAAAGCGTCTGCTCGCTTCTCTAGACGCTCTAGCTCTCTCGCTCTCTCTCTCATCGCTCTCTCTCTCTCTCTCGCTCTCATCTCTCTATCTCTCTCACCGCTCTCTCTCTCTCTCTCTCTCTCTCTCTCTCTCTCTCTCTCTGCTGGCAGGTAGGAGCGGGGCCCTTCATCGTGCAGACACTTACCTCGAGAGAGAAAGAGAGAGGGAGGCGAGATAGAGGGAGCGAGGCGACAGACAGAGACCGGGAGACGAGAGAGAGAGAGACGCACTGCTCCTCCGACAGAGGACGAACGAGCACATACAGAGATGAGGGAGAGATAGCCAGAAAACTGTGGATGGGGAAGGGAGAGAGATGCGAGAGAGAGAAAGAGAGAGAGGAGGGGGGCGAGAGTGGGGGAGATGGAAAAGATGGAGAAGCACTGCACATCAGCCGGATGAGGGGAGGAGCAGACACACAGAGAGTGCTCGTGAGCGGGCGAGAGAGGGAGAGAGAGAGAGAGAGAGAGAGGAGGAGAGAGAGAGAGGAAGAGAGAGAGGAGAGAGAGAGAGAGAAGAGGAGAGAGAGAGATCAAGAGAGTCTCTTATCCTTTCATTAAAGTCATAATTTCTTAGAGTGTGCGTGTAGTGTGTGTGTGTGTGTTTGGTAAGTGGGATTGTTATAGAGGTGTAATGGGTAAGGTAAAGGTAAAGTACCATTGTGTGTGTGAGTGTGTGAGAGGTTGGGTCTGATGAGCTGTCAGTACCTATAGCTGGAATGCTCACAAGGCGGCCATTGTTGTTCAAACAGCCAGCAGCCTTCTCCTTGGCAACGGGCGCTGCAGCAGCGTATCCCACGGCAACGGTGGACAGGAGCATAGGGGGCGGAGGGAGGGGGGGGGAGGAGTCAGGAAGTCAGGGCCGCAGCACAGAGGCCCTCTCCAAAACACTGGCCTCAAGGTCTGTGTGCGTGCGTGTGAGAGTGTGTGCCTGTGTGTTTTGTGTGAGTTCTGTGTGTTCATGTCTGGGGGTGTGTGTGTGTGTGTCTTCTAGGTGTTTTCGTATATGTGTGCCTATGTGGGGTTTGTCTGCATGGTGACTGTGTGTGTGTTCGTGAGAAGAGTCTGTGTGAATGATTATGTGCATGTCGGGCATCTGTGTGGTTAGTGTGTGTGTGGTGTGTGTGTGTGTGTGTGGTGTGTGTGGTGGTGTGTGCATGCACACTCCTGGCTGTTCCCAGCTGGCGCTGTTGGTCACATGACCCAACTGAGGGGCGGCCATCAGCAGAGCCAGGAAACTGCCTGCAGGAGAGAGAGAGAGTGAGAGTGAGAGTGAGGAAGTAGGGATCAGGGAGGCAAGCATTGGAGGGGGGGGGTTGTGTGTGTGGTAAGAGAGGAGGAAGAGAGGGCTGTAGAGGGAGGAAAGGATGGGAAGAGAGGGGAGGGGAAGAGAGGGGAGGGGAGGGAAGAGAAAGGTAGGGGGAGGGATAGAGGAGTAGTACGGTTCTCCTTGTCTTAAAATAACTTCAGCATGTAGGTTCCTGCAAGAACAACATCACTGCTCCGAGAGAGGAAAAGGAAGAGAGAGAGGGAGAGAGTGTGGGAGGGACGGTTAAAACAGACAGACACAGGGAGAAGGGGAGGGGGGGAATGTGTGGGGGGGGGGTTAGAGAAAACAGAGAGTGAGGGAGAAGGGGAGTGGAAGATAGACTGAGAGAACCCAAACCAGAGAAAGAGAGTGAGGCGGTTCGGGGGGACCGACAGAAAGAGAGAGAGGAAGAGGAACGAGGAAGAAAGAGAGCAGATAGAGAAACAAGAGGCTGAAGAAGGGGGTGGAGTGTTTAGAGGGGTGGGGGGGGGTTCACAGTTGTACTGTGGTCTGGTGCTAGTCGACTGCTCAAACTCCCTGGTGTGTGTGTGTGTGTGTGTGTGTGGCAGTATGTGCACTGACCGTGCAGTTGTTCTAATGAGTTTCTTACTTTCTGTCTGTCTGTTTATCTGTGTAAAGTTTGTCTGAATTGTGTGTCTGTCTGGCCATGTCCATCCTTGTGTTGCGTGTGTGTGTGTTCTTGGCAGGAGGTGGTGTTGAACACAGACTGATGATGAAGATCATTAGAATTTCCTGCAGCTGGGAAGAGGGAGGGGTGTACGGACAGAGAGAGCGAGGACGAGGCGAGAGAGGAGACAGCGTGAGAGACGCGCGAGTGAGACGAGCGCGAGCGCGATGAGAGAGAGACAGCGGGAGAGAGAGAGATGAGCGCGAGAGAGACAGACGCGCGAGAGGGATGTAGCGCGTAGAGAGTCAGAGCCAGAGAGAGCGCGGAGACGAGGATTGATGACAGAGATGATCAAGAGAGAGAGGACTCTCTCCGCATCTGTTTTTTCCTGACCTTCGGTGCAGCGACTCCTCATGCGCAGATCCATGAACCTTGGATCCTCTCTATCTGGCAACTTGCGAATACCTTGTGTTGCTCTTCTTTCTCTTCACTCCCTGTGTCATGCCAGCGAGAGAGCGCGACCATTGAGAGAGCTAGTGTGAGACAATGAGACGAGACCGTAGCGTCGACCGCGAGTACCAACGTTGCGCGCTTCTCTCTGCGCAGTAGGAGACGCACACGAGACGTTTACCTAAGTTCGACGACCGCCGTATGGCTCTCCACGTATATGATGTTGTGAGAGAGAGAACGTTCTTACAGATCGCTGAGGTGTACGCACTTTGTTGCACGATGAGACTGAGCTTTGAGAAGTCTTTGTTCTGAGAGAGAGACGATGTATCGCACGTGGGACTACTTCGAAGACTGATGCCTAGAGAGGGTGGAGAGGAGGTGTGTCTTGGGTGATGCGTCTGGGGATGAATGCGGCGAGACACCTCTCGATTGAGACCGCAGATGGAGAGGCCAGAGTGGCGCGGTCGTGTGAGGACGATGAGAGAGAGAGTCGTACGAGATTGTAGCAGGTCTCTGAGAGGGCCGCGTCGTGTGGGTGTCTGGTGTGAGGGAGAGAGGGAGCGATAGAGAGGTGAAAAAGAAGAAAGCAGTAGTGCTGATGGGCAGCATGGGGCAGAATATGTGATGAAGTCTGCGTGCGTGTGTTCAAAGAGTCTGGATTTGTATTTATTTGAAAGAACGATGAGTAGCAGTGGTGATGAAGGTTCCAGAGGGGTGGACCAATCAGAACCTCTCCCTGAAACAGCCATCCATCCCTCCCAGACACCTGGGACTGCATGCCTTCATGGAGGTGGATTAGGGGGTGCCGTAAGGTCGTAGATCTGCCTTATCTCATCACCAACACCTACACTGACCTTTCAAGTCTAGATCCAGCCAAGAGCCATAAGGGCTCATGGAAGAGTGGGGGATTTGTAAAAAATTACATTAAAAAAATAATTTTTTTTTCATAATTTTTTAAAAATGTAAGAACGTGACGTGTAGGAGACTAAAGTAAACTCTAGTTTTTGTCTTGGGTTCTCTGAGGAATGATCAACTGCAGATTTGCGTGACACCTACAGTTGTTTGAAGGTTGGCTTTTTGCTGTTTATGTTCTGTATCGGTTGTCTGAAAGTTTTGTTTAGGTGTTTCCAGCTTGCGTGTGTGTTTGGCCTGCGTGGTGGGATGGTTGTGTAGAGGGTTACAGGGCAGGAGAGTGATGGTAGCTGAGGATCTGCAGAGTGTCACCAAGTCTCTGTGGACCCTCTGACCCACTTCCCCCCTCCTTCCTTCCTCAGTATCTCTCTCTCTCTCTCTCTCTCTCTCTCTCGCTCTCTCATCTCTCTCTCTCTCTGTGTGTCTCTCTCTCTGTGTCTCTCTCTCTGTCTCTCTCTCTGTCTCTCTCTCTCTCTCTCTCTCTCTCTCTCTCTTTCTCTGTGTCTCTATCTCTCTCTCTCTCTGTCTGTCTCTCTCTCTCTCTCTCTCTCTCTCTCTTTCTCTGTGTCTCTATCTCTCTCTCTTTCTCCCTTCAATCTGTCTCTTTCACTCTCTTGTCTATCTGTCCGTCTGTCCGTCGGGTTTCTCTTTATCAAGCCTCTCTCTACCTCTCTCTCCCCCTCCCCAATCACTCCCCCAGCTCTTTCTCTCTCTCACCCTTTCTCTTTCTGTCACTCTCTCTCTTTCTCTGTCTACCCCCTCCTTCCCCCCCCACACCTCCCCCCCTACACACACACCCCCATCCCCCCCCCCACCTCCGCCCGTACTGTGTCGGCGCTGCTGCCTGTCTCTTAGCAACAACTGCACACCCGTTAGAGCTGAGTGAGTGCTTTTCCACACACACGCAGACAAAGACACACCACACACACACACACACACACACACCACACACACACCACACACACACATACCCAGGCACAAGCACACAATCACTGCACACTTACATACCACACACACACACACACACATACCCACACACACACACACACACACACCACAGACACATATTCATGTGTAGAGTCTGGTGCTAAGTGAGTGTGTCTGTAGTGTACCTGCTGTCTGGTATGGTTAGAAACTGCCTGCTTGTAATTATTAGGAACATCTTAGGGAAAAAGGATCCGCTCCTTTTAAAAGTGATTCTGTTCTTCATTCATTGATTTTATATGGTTATAGTTTACTAAGTGTTCAGGTAGTAAACTATAACCATATAACATTTTCTGATTTTGTTGTTGTTGGTTACAGGTGGACTTTCTCGATTGGATAAGACTGGCCTGTTCACCTTGCGTGTTAAGATGCAGTTCAGATGTACGATGTTTGATGTGTGTGTTTGTACCTCGGTGTGAGTGTGGTGTGTACGTGCGTTCCTGAGAAAAGGGGAAAGAAAGAGTGAATGTGTGTGTACGTGTGTGTGTGGTGTGTACGTGTGTGTGTGAGTCTTTAATTAAAGCTAGTGTTGGGAGGTTCTGCTCCATCCTTTCTCTCACACTACGGTCGGATAGAGCCTTAATTAATGAACGCTGTTAATTAGAGAGAGTGAGAGAACACCAGAGAGAGAAGAGGGAGGAGAAAAAACTGAGAGCCGGAATAAGAGAGAATGAGAGAGAAGGATGGAGGGAGAAAGGATGGAGGTGGGGTTTGGCTGTGGAGACAGATGTGATATATATGTGATATATGTGATTGCAGGAGAGATAGGGGGATAAAGGATGGAGGGGTGTGTGTGTGTGTGTGTCTGTGTGGGTCTGTGTGTAGTCTGTTACAGTCTATGGTTATGTACTGCATGTATAGGTGCTTTTGTGTGGTGTGGCGTGTGTGTGTGTGTGTGCATATGTGTCCCAGTTGTGTTATTTAACACTGTTAAGGAATGAAGAGGCGTGTTGTAGTATAGAATCCCCCTCCTCCACATCCCCTCCAAACCCCTCCCTTCCCCCGCCTCCCATCCCCTTCCCTTCCCCTCCTCCCCTTACCACTCTCCCCCACCCATCCTCGGACTCCCTCCACAGTTTCTTCTTTCTAGCCACAGTGTCAGCCACACACTCTTTCTATACCTCTCTCTGTCTCTCTCTCTCTCTCTCTCTCTGCTCTATCTCTCTCTCTCTCTCTCTCTCTCTCATCTCTCTCTCTCTGTCTCTCTCTCTCTCTCTCTCTCTGTCTTGTAATCAGAACCATATGCCGGGTAGAATGAGGAGGCAGAGAAGCCTGACGATGGACAGTGTTGTGTTCAGTGTGTGGTGTGTTGTGTTCAGTGTGTGGTGTGAGGTGTGTAGTTAGTCCACGGCCGCTGTGTGTGAGCGGTCGTGTGCGTGTGTGTGCATGCCTGTGTCTCTATCTGGGAGTTCATAGTCGTGTTTTCAGTTGACTTTCTTTTCTTTTTTCTTTTCTTTCTTCTTCTTCTGCCTCTGGTTCTTCTCTGCCAGGAGAGAAAGCTTCTTTCTTGCCATTCTTTACTCCACACTGCCTTTCTTCACTTCTCTGTCTCTTTAATCTGGTAACCAAAATAGAGTAGGATTTCTAAACAGCTCTTTTCTATCTCCCCCTAGTGGTAGATAGTCTTACAGTAGAGACATATCAGCGCGTATGAGAAACAATTAAGATGTGTTTGTGAAGACGTGTGTGTCTCTATCCCTTGTTTGAGTGAGTGTGGGGGGGGGGCTCATGATACAGGTATTGGTGGCTCGGTTGTGGATGTGTCCTTATGTGACACGGGAGGAGAGAGGAGAGAGAGGGGACTGCGGTGTTCGATTGTATGCCAACTTTAGTAGCAGCAACAAAACACCTTACGCTGTCCTCAGTCTAATCCCACATGATTGCCTTGAAATAATTGCTTCATAACAGATCTCCTTTACGGGTTATACCTTTTACCTCTCTCTCTCTCCTCTCTCTCTCTCTCTCTCTCTCTCTCTCTCCCTCTCTCTCTCTCTCTCTCTCTCTCTCTCTCTCTCCCATCCTTCATTCAGAGCCATGGACTGGGCAGCGGGGACGAGCAGGAGAGAGAGGGATTAGTGTGTATGTGTTCTCCACTGCAGTGCTACGGACCCGATGATATCCAGACGACGCCAGACGAAGCCAGACACACGGACCCAAGGCTGGATCGAGGCCCAGACAGTCAGGCATCGAGCTGGACGTGGACGGTGAATGAAAGCAGTGTTGTGCAACAGCAGAGTTACAATGGAAACATGTTTGGTTCAACTCCCCGCGGGTTTGAATTTCAATTTGAAAGAGAATTCAATCGGAATTCTCAAAGCCAATTCGAATCTTTCATCTTTTTATTTTTTTCCACGTATTGTTGTCAACTCGTTGATCAAACTTTTTTTGCCGTTTCTTCTCTCAGGTCCCTGAATCCTTCCGCTAGACAACTGTAGTTTGGAAGAGCACGTGAACTTACACGCATCGTGTCTAAACACGCTCCATCTGCATCTCTCGTCCCCTGTTTGTGACATCACTGAGACGCGAGTGCCCTGCATTGGATGAGCCACCTGACTGGGCGCCTGCGTTCGGGCGGGGCCTGTGGGGGGGCTGTGGAGGAGGGCGGGGCCTGTAGGGGGGCTCTGGAGGAGGGAGGGGCCTGTAGGGGGGCTCTGGAGGAGGGAGGGGCCTGTGCGGGGGGCTCTGGAGGAGGGAGGGGCCTGTGCGGGGGGCTCTGGAGGAGGGAGGGGCCTGTGGGGGGGCTTGTAGAGGAGGGAGGGGCCTGTGGGGGGGCTCTGGAGGAGGGAGGGTGCCTGTGCGGGGGGCTCTGGAGGAGGGAGGGGCCTGTGGGGGGGCTCTGGAGGAGGGAGGGGCCTGTGGGGGGGCTCTGGAGGAGGGCGGGGCCTGTGGGGGGGCTCTGGAGGAGGGGCGGGGCCTGTGGGGGGGCTCGGAGGGAGGGGGCCTGGGGGGGGCTCTGGAGGAGGTCGAGGGCCGTGTGAGGGGACTGGAAAGGCCCCTGGAGCCTCGCGATGGGGCCTTGGTGAACTATGACCTCCTCCCCCCCCACCGCCCTGGCCAACGGGCTGCATCGGACACTGGGCCTGAGCACCCGGAGACGAAGGCAGCTGGACAACCTCATGCACACGTACCCCGACACGCAGACGCACACACTCGCACAGACGCCCTTAGACATGCAGGCTAACAGGGACACAGCTGTCCACAGCAGACCCCCAAAGACAAACACGCTTTCCAAAACACACACGGACAGTCGGGCTGATGTCGTCACACACACGAGCCCCCCCTGCGGCGTCAGAGCAGCCGAGAGCCGCCCCTCCCTCTGACACCCACCCCTCATCACCTCAAACCCAGCCCCTCCCACTCGTCAAACGGCCCCCGTCCACCAATCAGACGGCGGCCTCAGTTCCCTGCAGCCCGCCCCTCCCTCTCCCCTCAGCAGAGACAGACACGCTCCCAGGCTGCAGCCCCGTCCCTATTGGCCCGACGCCTCCAGACCCCTCCCCTTTACCCGTAGAAGGTGAAAGGAAATACGCTCTGCGAAGCTCCGGACGCCCTCGGTTCCCCTGCCACCTCCGCAAGTCGTCCCGGCTTCGCCGCAACACGGAAGACGTGGAGAGGAGGGCGGGGAGAGACAGAGGAGAGGAGGAGGCGGACGAGGAGGAGAGCGACGTGAAGATCTGGAATGTTAAAAAAGAAGAGGAGGAGGAGGTGGTGGTGTTGAGAGGAACTGCAGAGGTTCCGTCCGCAGCTGCTCCCGTCCCAGACACACCCACGCCCAGCCCCGCCCCCCGCCCCTGTGTCCCGCCCCGCGTCCCGTCCATCGTCCCGCCCAGCCCCCTCGCCCAGCCCCCCACCCAGCCCCGGCCCGCCCCTCCCCCCACTCCCCCCCAGGCCGCCTTCAGCCCAGTCCCATGCCCCGGCCTCGACCCCGGCCCCGGCCTAGACCCCAACCCCGACCTCCGCCAGCAGTCAAGAAGGTGGAACCGGTGGCTGTGGCTGTGGATGTCTCTCCCCCTCCCAAGAAAAGGCGTGGGCGATTTGTCGGGGTGAGTTGAAGTTAACAGTCACACAAAGATACACAGATTTTTGGTTTATTCTTCATTTGAAAATTCCAAGTATGTTAGACAGGAGAGTGTAGTACACATAGTACTTTGATGGTGGTTTAAACTAAACTTTGTGTTCGCCTCCACATTCCCCCAGGTGAGGAAGATCGTGGTGAAGGTGGCTCGCATCCCCGTCAACCTCAGCCGACGACAGAAGAGCTACAAGATCTCCTCCATGGAGACGGTTACCGGGCCGGATAAGGGTGGCGTCGGGGGCGACGGTGGCCTGGAGGGTCCTGACGGGGGTCCGGTGGTGGTGAGGGAGCCCACGGCCCTCCTCCGCATGAAGAACAACGGGAAGAGCGTCATGGTGATGTTCCCCCCGGGAGAGCTGCCGGTCATCCTCAAACGGCGGCGGGGACGTCCTCCCAAGCAGGCCGTGCCGGGAACGCCGGATGGGCGGAACAGCGGGAACGCCGTAGGGAACGCCGACCAGCCCAAGAAGCCTCGGCGCAGGCGACAGACCAAGCTCCCGTCCCCCCAGCCGTCGTACGTCAACGACACCAACGACATCAAGGCCGAGTACGGCGACGTGCTGTCCAAACTGGCGTTCCTCAACCGCCAGCCGCCCTGCCACGGGCCGCTGCTCCCCGCCTCGCTGCTGGACGCCCAGCGAGCCCGACAGCTTCCACGCGCCCTCGAAAACCCCGGAATCTCCACGCTGCTGCACCGGCTCACCGGCTTCCGCCGCAGGGGGGGGAGAGGAGGGGGGGCGGGCAGCCGGGGAGGGGGGGCGGCGGGAGGAGCGGGCGGCGCCGAGGGCTTCAAGAGCTCCTTCTGCGACTTCTTCGAGACCATCGGCAAGAAGCGGAAGCCCACTCCTCCGGGGGGGGTGGAGCCCGGGTTGCCGCGGAAACGGGGCAAGGGCGCCGGCGGAGGGGCGGGAGGACGAGGGGGCGGGGCCGCGGGGGACGGGGAGAAGCCCGCCAGGAAGCGGCGCTCTCGTAAAAACGGGGCGCTCAAGGGCGAAGGAGCGGCGGGCGGGCAGGACTGGGCGAACGGGGGTGGGGGCTGGGGAGAGGAGGGCTTTGGGGAGAAGGAGAGGGGACCAGGGGGGTTCCAGAGCTGTGGCTCTCCCTGGGAGGGGCTTCCTGTCCTGCGAGGGGGGCAGAGGAGGGGTGTACGGGAGCCCTGGGAGCAGCAAAGTGTCCAGGGCTTCAGCAGAGGAGGCCCAGGGCCTGTTCGCTGGATACTTTCGCTCTCTGCTCGACTCGGACGACTCCTCAGACCTCCTGGACATCTCCATGTCCAGCCCCGCCTCCTCACGACCCGACGCCCGCAAACCCTCCAACGCCGCCGGCTACGAGTCCTCCAGCCCAGCCCCGGGCCCCAGCTGGTCCCCGGCCTTCCCCAAGCGCAGCCCCAAAGGGCCCGGTGTGGACAGCCCTGCCCAGCCCCAGTGCTCCTCATCCAGGCCTCCTTACAGCTACGGCCTGGCCCAGACCTCACCCACCACCTCCTCCTTCCCCAAGTCCACCCCTCCGTCCCTCTCCCTGTCCCGCTCCCCCAGCTCACCCCACCCCTCCTCCTACTGCCACTACCCCTCCAGCTACTCCTCCTCCTCACCTGGCGGGGGCAGTGTGGGCTCTCAGAGGCCCACAGACTGCAGCTTCTCGTATGGCGCAGGACACAGCGGCACCAAGGCCACCCCCGTCGGCCAGGGTCAGATGGGTTATTCCAGCTACCAGGCTGCTTCCAAGCGGGGCTACAGCGGCTACCCCGGGTCGGCCCATTCCTCCCTTCTGCGGGGGGAGACAGCAGCACCCACGTCTCCAGGGGCAGGCTACATGGCCATGGCCAAGAGCAGCTCCTTCCCCTGTTCTTCCTCCCCGGAAGGATACAGACACCCGTCCAATCAGTGGAACTACAGGTAAGCTTCGTCAAGACCAGATGGCTGGTTTTGCACAATACGTTTTTTTGGTGTTGTTTCTAACAAAGACAGCTTGGAGAGTGGCACATTTCAATATGTATACAGTTTATTGAATAAGTTTGTGTTAAAGGTGTGTGTATTTGTGTGTGTGTGTATGTGTGTGTGTGGGGGGGGGTTTGGTTTCAGGCAGGGCTATGCTAGCTGGGGAGCTGACGGCTTTGGGCTTCAGTACAACAGCTACAATGAATACTGGCAGCAGTTCTACCGAGTCTAAAGACATCCTGGACATTTCCAACTACACTCCCCAGAAGGCCAAGCGGCCCTCCTTCCCAGAGAGCCTATCGGAATCCTCCTCTGACTCCTCCCACCTGGGCTCAGCAGCCACTTGTGGAGGTTCTGGGTTCAGGGGGGGGCGGGATTTACAGGCAGAAGGAGCCTGTTCCTATTGGTGAAGCGGGCCAGTCCAGCCTATCCAGTCTGGAGAAGCTGATGATGGATTGGCACGAGAGTGCGGCTGGACCTTCCTACAACTGGAGCCAGAATGTACTTTTCCAGGGCGGAGGAAACAAGCAGGGCCGCGGGCGCCGGAAAAGGTCTGAACCGCAAGGGGAACGGGAGGGAGGGTCCGCTACAGCAGGCGCCCCTCCAGACTCTCCGTCCAGCCCGCTGCCGTCCCAGGGCCCGGGGCCCAAGCGCAGCGGAGTGGGGGGCCGGCAGGCGAGGGGATCGCGAGGAGGAGGGAGGGGGCGGGTCTGTCCCCGTGCCAACGAGAGCGACCCGCAGCAGCCAAAGCCAAAGCCAAGGGGGCTTCTGGAGGGGGGGGGCTCTGGAGGGGGGGGCTCTGGAGGGGGGGCCTCTGGAGGCTCCGGGCTGTTCCAGGAGGGGTTAGACTACTACAGTGGGGACAGCAGCAGCCTCTCCCCCCTGCCCACCTCTGCACCCCCTCACAGTTACCCCTCAGATCCCTGTGAGTACCACTCCCCCTACTCCGCCCACCCCTCCACCCCCTCCTCTGACGAGCGCTACCCAGCCATCTTCCCCGGGGAGTCCTCCCTCTCCCCCAGTATTTCCTCTTACCCCCCCCAAACCCACTCCCCCACCCCCGCAGACCTACCACCCTGTGCCCACCAGGACCTTCTCTCCCTCTTGCTCCCCGTCACCACGGTTACCTCCCCACTGCGGAACAGCGTTGAGCCCCCCCTCACCGGGCCCCCCCCTAAAGACCCCCAGTACCCCCCAGTACGACTCCCCCAACTACTGTGGCTCCCCCTACTGGTACGGACAGGCGTCTCACGGCGGCAGCCCGAGTCCTCAAGCCCACACCAGCACACACACTAACCCACACGCCGGTGCGCACGTCAGTCCCCACGGTAACACACACCCCAACCCCCATGCCAACACACACACGAATCCTCACGCCAACCCGCATGCCAACTCACATTCTAACCCCAATCCCCACGCCAACACGCACCAACACCCCAACGCACAACCGCACGCCAACCTGAGCCCCCACACCAACCCTGCGTCCAACCCCAACCATCCCTCTAACCCCCACTCACACCCCAGCACCGCCCTACACGGCAGCGTCGCCAACCCTCACCACCACGCCCTCCACCCCAACAATCACCACCACCACCATGCCCAATCCCACCCTCATCCCCACCCCAACACGCACGCCAACCCCCACCTCCATTCCAACCCCACCTCCAGCCTCCACACCCACCCCAACCCCAACCCTAACCCCCTGCACTACGAAGAGCGGCCCCCTCCCTCCGGCATGCCACACCACAAACGAGACCTCGCCGCCCACATGACTTCGGGCCCCCGCCAGGCCCCCCTCCCCCACTCCCCCTACCCCTCCCCCCTCCACAAGCCCTCCATGGAAGCCGTTTCCCACTCAGAGGACATGGGTTACTCCCCCCTGCCCCTCCACTCCTCCTCCTACCCAGGGATGCCCTCCCGCTACCCCCCCCAGCCGGCGCGGGGCGGGGGGGGTCCTCTGCCAGCTGCTGGACCCTCCGACAGACGACACCTTCAGCGTGACCAGCTTGTAGCTGCGGCTCCAGGTGCGGTGATGTTCATTCCTCTGACACACGCTACTGACACGCGCTACACGCTACACGCTACACGCTACTAACGACTTTCCAAGGGGTTGTTTCTTTCTATGAAATATGCACACGATGTAGTCTGCACACGATGTAGTCTGCACACCATGTAGTCTGCACACCATGTAGTCTGCACACCATGTAGTCTGCACACCATGTAGTCTGCACACGAGTAGTCTGCCCATGTAGTCTGCACACCATGTAGTCTGCACACCATGTAGTCTGCACACCATGTAGTCTGCACACCATGTAGTCTGCACACCATGTAGTCTGCACACGATGTAGTCTGCACGCCATGTAGTCTGCACACGATGTAGTCTGCACACCATGTAGTCTGCACACGATGTAGTCTGCACACGATGTAGTCTGCACACGATGTAGTCTGCACACCATGTAGTCTGCACATGATGTAGTCTGCACACCATGTGGTCTGCACACCATGTAGCCTGCACGCGATGTAGTCTGCATGCGATGTAGTCTGCACACGATGTAGTCTGCACACCATGTAGTCTGCACACCATGTAGCCTGCACGCGATGTAGTCTGCACGCGATGTAGTCTGCATGCGATGTAGTCTGCACACGATGTAGTCTGCACACCATGTAGTCTGCACACCATGTAGCCTGCACGCGATGTAGTCTGCATGCGATGTAGTCTGCACACGATGTAGTCTGCACACGATGTAGTCTCATTATGGAACAGCTTAGCTTTTTGATGTCCTTTCTGATCCCAGTGTTGAACTCTGAAATTCTTAAATTAACAATAATGTTTCTATGACGACTGGTTGACCTTACTGATGTGACTCTCTTTGTTCTTTTACACAGGTGCATTCAATCTCAAGCTTTTACAGATTTGTAAACTTTTTTTAAAGTCTTTGTGAGAGACTTGGTGAGAGAGGAGAGTCTGCCAGTTTTGGACAGTCTAGCTTTAATGCTCCAGCAATGACAATCAAGAGCTCACAGCAACACACACACACAGCAACACACACAAGGCACACATGCACACATACATGCAGGCATGTGGGCTTCCATACAGTAGGCCACAATGTTGCAGTATAGTACAGTTTGTGCATTTGCATTGCATCCTGTACACATTCACGCACACACGCACACACTCCACAAAAGCACGTATACACTCAGCTGGAAAGAGGGAGTGGCCAGGAGGATCCTGTGGAGGATTGACAGATGCTGATTGTCATATGGACACAGAAGTATGGACATGCCCCGCCCCTCAGAGCCTAGCTGTGCTGCTTGGAGGACTCCATTTCCCAGAAGGCTGTGTTTCATGGAACTTCACTGGTCATCTCCAGGGGAACAGAATGCTGGCGAACCACACCAACCTTCCTCCTCCTCCTCCTCTCGCCATCTCCCGCTCTCCTGACCCCTCTCTTCTATCTTCCACCTGTCCCCCCCTGTTCCTCGTCTCCACCCTGACCACCACAGAAATGTTGAACCGACCCACTGCCCTCAATCCACTTAGTCTGCCCCCCACGCCCCCTCCTTCTCTCTGTCCTCACCCCTCGCTGTGTTATGCCCTGTGAGAGGTGAGTACCTCCCAGTATCTGCTCTTGAAAAACCAGCATCTGTACATAGACTCCGACTTCAGCCGTGGACGACGGCGGGCCTACGACCTCTCACCCCAAACATGATATCAATGTTGCATTAACGTTCTGTCATGGTTTCTGCTCCGGAGGGAAAGAATGCAGCATGGAGACCCGACATCCTGTGTTTTCGCTGTTTAAACTATAAAAGGAAAAAGACACATTTGGCGACCCCCCAAAGAGATGTGTGTGTGTGTGTGTGTGTGTGTGTGCATCAACGTGTGTGTGTGTACGTGTGTGTGTGTGTCAGGGGTCAAAGTGGGCGGAGCTCTGATATTTAAGCTGAGGTGGGGCATCTCTCCCTCTTTTCACTCTATCTCTTCTTTTTCTGTTGTCTTGTGTTGTTTGGTGGGTTTTGTGATGAAAAGTTGTATATCTGTCTGTTACATATCATGTATCTGAGGTGCAAATATTTAAATACACATTCTGTTCTGGCCATTGTTAACCTGGTCTGGTCTACTGCTGCTTTAAGGGAGCCCTTTATGTATGTGTGTGTGCCTGTGTGTGTGTGTCCTGTGTGTGTGTGCCTG
>CAEFZP010005677.1:22500-95000 GCA_903064625.1 Mallotus villosus
AACAATTATTTCAGAACCTAGGTTTCCAAATCATTTAATTCAGGATTAATAACCTTGCTCATTTGGCAGCTTTAAGTGAGTCAAAGGTTTAATTTTTAAACCATTTCACAATCTTCCTTTCCTCAGCTGTGAAGCACACCTTGGTAATCCTACAGAAACACACGGACGATTGTTGCAAAGCTACCTTGTCAGTTCATTCTGATTTAATTTTACTTGAACGTGAAATTTTGGTTATATTAAACCATATTGTTGAGTTTATTGTAGCATTGCTAATGTGTGGAAACAACTGTTATAACCACCTATGAATATGTGGGACTTCTAAAATATAACTGCCTTTTATATGTCAATACTGTTTAATGTGTGTGCAATAAAACGTTTTTAAATCAATAAATAATTTAATTCGGTTTTTTTTCATGGCCTGTGATTAAAGCTGGTATGCTGTCACTGATTAAAAAAAACACGTATATTTTATGCAATAGACCTAAGTATTTGAACTATATCCGCCTAATGCCGGTCATACTTCTGATGCGTTCAAACCCGTTTTGTGGTCTGGAATGTGTGATTTTCACGCAAACTACGGACAGATGTTAATGACCAAGCAGGGTGGAGTTACGTGCCTTACGTCTTAATACCAGAGTCCTCTCCCTCAGATGTGAATTGACGTGAAGATAAGCCAATAGACGTATTGAATGCAAAAGCCTCGACCAATCAGAAGTTAACCAACTGGAACTTGTCAGCGTTCTGCCCAGACACTCCGTTTACAGTAATTGCTCTGTTTCTACACGGAGTCTTCGAAAACTAGAGACAACATAACAACGAAACTGGATTAACGGACGGTTGCTTTGACAGTTGTGACGGTAGGTTAATCAATTTCAATCTGTGTGCTTTTTTTCTAGTCTTGGACTAGTATATTTTTATCCGCCCGATTTTCAGCCATAAGGAGAGGCGCTTTCATCTCACTTCCTGTTCTTGCTGATATGACAAGGCCCTGAGCCGAAGTTTCATGTCAGCCAGTGTTACTCGAAATGTGTTGAAAATGTAAACTACTTTAGCCACATTAGTTTCAAAAAAGATATTTAGATAAATTAGCCAAGACATTTACTTTAAGAGAATGAGAAAGTATTCACGAAACTGAACAAGCGCCACAACAAACATTGTTCTCAGTCTTTTGCTTAGTCTACTACTCTTTCAAAACAATGTAGGCATATATAGTCAAATGTAGCGAATCTTCGTGGTTCACTGACTAGCATTGCATTTTAGTGACATTTCTGGAGGAGTTGACCATTTCTCAAAAATCAACTCTTCTAAGTACCCTGTGCCCAAATGCACGTCAAAGACTTTCATTTGTATCAAGTCTGCACGGCAGATGCATAATTAAATCTTTTCAGCGCTCATGGTAATGGGAATCGCATCAATAGGCACTTTTTGTTTACTGAAAGAGATCATTATCCAGTCACTACGCCTATGTGCTAAAGTTGGAATGGGAGTTTTCCTCGAGGCGCCCTCATCAGGCTGTGGAACGCCACCAACGGCTGGAAATAGGAAGTCGGTCTGGGTCGTTTCCGATCCTTACAAACCTTTTCCTCAAAGTAGTAAAATCCTCAAAACAATGAGTCGAAATTGGTCTAGCACCAGTAAAGATATTACATACATTTGTCAATATTTACTTCTCATTCACACTAACTCATTGACTTGAGGGGATCTTGGCATAAGGGTAATGGAACTGGATCTAGCTTGTGGTTTTTGTTTTCTGCTTTAGCTTAGTCTGTTTTTCAAGTCTGTCTGTCTCGGTGTGACATGAGGGCAGTTGCCTGTAACACTCAATGTCTTCTGAAGAACCGTGGAATTTCAGTGGAGTGGAACATAAAAGGAGTCTGCGATACATGTTTATTTCATCAAGACACGTTTATTTTAGTCCATGTTCCGACGAAACAACCACTCTCTTGAAGTGGTTACATTCAGTGCCACCATCAGGTTTTCCTATTATTGCGGGTGTTCATCATGTCCCCAACTCACCCCACAGGGACCCGTCCCCAGTCCCCTCCTGTCCCATCATGCCTCTGGTGACGAGGAACATCGAGCCACGTCACGTGTGTCGCCAGACCCTCCCCAACACCATCCGCAGCGAGCTGGAATGTGTGACCAACATCAGCCTTGCCAACATCATCCGACAGCTCGGCAGTCTTAGTAAGTGTGTGTGTGTGTGTGTGTGTAGGATGGGATTGTCTGTTGCAATGTGTGGTGTGTTGGAGTGTATTGGTTCTTCTGTAGGTATAATCCGTGTTTGAATGTGTAGGTAAATATGCAGAGGACGTGTTTGGCGAGCTGTTTGTCCAGGCCGGGGCGTTCGCCCTCCGAGTCAACACGCTGGGGGAGAGAGTGGACCGCCTGCAGGTTAAAGTCACACAGCTGGACCCAAAAGAGGAAGAGGGTGAGCCACACACACACACACACACACACACACACATACAGATCATTCTCACCAACAGCAGAATCCAGACATAATTGATAAACAGGATGGTAAGCGAGGCAATATGCATTGAATCTTTCTTTAGTCTGTGCTGGTGTACATCAATATCCTGGAGGTCTGACTCTCTCTCTCTCTCTCTCTCTCTCTATCTCTCTCTCATGTCTCTCTCTCCTGTGTCTCTCTCTCTGTGCTCTCTCTGTCTCTCTCTCTCTCTCCTGTGTCTCTCTCTCTCCTGTGTCTCTCTCTCTCTCCTGTGTCTCTCTCTCTCTCTCTCTCCTGTGTCTCTCTGTCTCTCTCCTTTGTCTCTCTCTCTCTCTCCTGTGTCTGTCTCTCCTGTCTCTCTCTCTCTCTCTCTCTCTCTCTCTCTCTCTCTCTCTCTCTCTCTCTCTCTCTCTCTCTCTCTCTCCTGTCTCTCTCTCTGTGTCTCTCCTGTGTCTCTCTCCCTCCCTCTGTCTCCAGTGTCCCTGCAGGCCATCACCACCAGGAAGGCCTTCCGCAGTAACCTCATGCAGGACCAGCAGCTGTTCATCAGGACGTCCCTGCCCATGCCCATCCAGGAGACCTACCTTACCTGCAACGAGCCCCCACCTCTCAACATACTCAGCCAGTACAGGTCAGAACACGCACACATACTTCACACACACACATACTTCACACACACACACACTCTCTCTCTCTGAACACACATGCTGTATAGTCTGTACACTCACTCACTCAGTGAGCACACACACACACACACACACACACACACACTCACTGTCTGTACACTCACACTGTCCGTCTCTGAACACATACACACACACACACACTGCATACGCCCGTTCTTTGAACACATAAAAAACACACACTCTCCCTGAACACACACACACTGACTCTGATGTGTGCATATCCCTCACAGAGACGATGGGAAGGAGGCTCTGAAGTTCTACACAGACTCCTCCTACTTCTTCGAACTGTGGAAGGAGAAGATGCTGCAGGACACCAAAGACATCATGAAGGAGAGACGCAAGCACAGGGTAACACACACACACACACACACACTCAAACACACAAACAAACACCACACACACACACACACACAAAAACACACAGAAACACAGAGGACCTCGGGTGACTCAAACACTCGTGTCTGTCCGCCCCTCCATCCCTGAGCAGAAGGAGAAGAAGGACAATCTGAACCCCCGGACCCTGAACCCTCGGAAGATCAAAACCAGGAAGGACGAGTGGGAACGCCGCAAGATGGGGGAGGAGTTTGTGACGCCCAAACACGACCTGGGGTGAGTGGATGAAAAGATGAACATACAGAGGGAGAGGGGTAGGGAGCTCCAGAACTGGGCAGGAGAGGGACATGACCGTGTCCTGGGATGTGTTCTAATGCCCCGTGTGTATAACGTGGGTGTCCTGGGATGTGTTCTAATGCCCCGTGTGTATAACGTGGGTGTCCTGGGATGTGTCCTAATGCCCCGTGTGTATAACGTGGGTGTCCTGGGATGTGTTCTAATGCCCCGTGTGTATAACGTGGGTGTCCTGGGATGTGTTCTAATGCCCCGTGTGTATAACGTGGGTGTCCTGGGATGTGTTCTAATGCCCCGTGTGTATAACGTGGGTGTCCTGGGATGTGTTCTAATGCCCCTTGTAGGAACTCTCAGGATGGCCTGAAACGGCAGTATAGGGTCTGGAGAGGACTTTAATTCTGACTGTCTGGAAATGAGCACAGGCTCTTACGCCTTCGAGCCGGGCTCCCCCCTCCCTCCCCCTGCTCCGGACGACTTCCTGCCCCCCCCACCGCCCGACACAGGGGTAAGGACACCGGGTCTAGCTCGCTCCATCTACACCCTGTGAAGACCTTTCTTGAGTTGCATTGCTGTGCTGAGTCAGGGTTTCTGTTGTTGACCTGGACGACTCTCATTGGCCAGGTATTCTGACGGAGCGTCGACCCAGAAGCGTGGGCCCCTAAGCCCCACCCACCCACCGCCGGCCCCTCCCATGGCATCGTCTCTTGCTGGCTCCCGGCCCAACCTCGCCCCACCCCCTGCCCCTCCTCCTCCACCTCCCTCTGGCTTTGAAGCCCCGCCCCCTCCTCCTTTCTTTGACTCCCCTTCCTCCCCCCCTCCCATCTCCTCTTCCTACCCCTCCCCCCCCTGCCCCTCCACCCCTTCCCTCCATGGGCGCACCCCCTCCTCCCCCCCCGCCCCAGGGTGGTGGCCCCCCACCTCCACCTCCCCCCCCGCCCCCCCCAGGTCCCCCTCCTCCCTCTTCGGGGCCCCCTGCACCCACTCCTGCCTCCAATGCCTCTGCCGCCCCCAAAGCCGAGGAGGAAGAGCCTGAAGGCGGTCGCAGTGACCTGCTCCAGGCCATCCGACAAGGTAGGAGTCACTCGCCGTTGGACAGCACACATGTATGAACCCACTACACTTAACTAGCATGTTAGCAGTGACAGAGGATTATATCAGTAGGTGCTCCAATCATGTTTATGACAGGGGTCAGATGGCTGAGTGGTTAGGGAGTCGGGCTATTAATCAGAAGGTTGTTGGTTTGATTCCCGGCCGTGAAAAATGACGTTGTGTCCTTGGGCGTCAGTCAGTCTGCAGAGTTCCTCTAACAGTGAACACACTGTAACACACACAAGCGTACACACACACAAACACACACACACACACAGTCAGTCACCCACCCTCGCCGTTTCTCCCTCAGGCTTCAACCTCCGTAAGGTGGAGGAGCAGCGCGAGCAGGAGAAGAGAGGCAACAACGACGGGGGCAACGACGTGGCGGCCATCTTGTCCCGCCGCATCGCCGTGGAGTGCAGCGACAGCGAGGACGACTCCTCCGAGTTCGACGATGACGATTGGTCCGAGTGAGCACTACTACTACTACTTCTTATTCTTCTTCACTGCCACCATAGTCTTCCTCCACCTCATTCACAAAGAAAACAACCTGTTGTGTTCTGAGTTTCCAGGGAGTTATGGAGTAGTCAGAGGCCAAAGGTTATGTGTGAGTCCTAGTATGTGTGTGTGTGTGTGTGTGTCTCCCTACTTTCCCAACCAATCACAGGGCCTAGACGATTTGATTCCATTTGTCTGAGATGTCCATTGTAGTGTAGAGACGGGACAGAGTGCTGTTCTTTATCCTGTTTCATTAGCATGTCCATGCCATACCTTTCCTGGGCCCATGCAGTCAAGATGGGGCATGCATGAATATATACATATGATGTGTGTGTATGTTAATAATGTTTATATATATATATGTGTGTGTGTGTGTGGATGCCTGTATGAATTGTTCAGTTACTTCTGGGTGACATCACATTCACTTAGAAATGCTAGTGGTTAGTCATATGCTACTGTACAATCTTTCTGTCATATCATGAGCTTATTTCACTGTGAGGCAGCTCATACACACACAGTATGGAGCTAGAAAGCTGACAAAAGTATCTGAATTTGAATATGAAAGATCTTAAATATTTGTGTGTCGAATTTCATAAAACTGAAATATTTTACTGTTGAGTATATAATATCTGAATTATTTGTATGCCGAATTTAACAAAACAGAATTATTTAGTTCCAGAAATACACATTTCTAAAATTCTTCAAACTCTTAGTTTGTTCTTAGGTAAAGTTCGGTCGTTCTGAAATCGGCTACTTTTCCCTGTGAAAGCAAGCTGTTTCACCTTTGGCTTAGTTCAGACAAAATCTGAATTTCCGCCGTCTGAATTTCAAGAATCTGAATTTCCGCAATCTGAATTTTAGAAATGTGTATTTCTGGAACAAAATAATTCAGTTTTGTTAAATTCGGCATACAAATAATTCAGATATTATATATTCAACAGTAAAATATTTCAGTTTTATGAAATTCGACATACAAATATTTCAGATCTTTCATATTCAAATTCAGATACTTTTGTCAGCTTTCTAGCTCCATAACACAGTCCCTAATATTATTATAAAAAATGCTGATGTAAATGCAGTTGCAATGCATATATTGATATATTCATACAAAACATGCTTGCACACAAACACACAATGTACAAAATACATTTACTGAAGATGGTGTTATTGATCATGATCTGTATTATCTATTTAATCCTACATACTGCAATCTGTTTAAGACCAAGAGCTTACACTTTCATTTTCCTCTTTCCTTCCTAAAAAAAAATGGTTGTCATGGGAACTGTTGCCTTAGTCACTGAGGGACTCATTCCGTAGCGGGGATACTTCAGAATGGCCAATCGTTCAGAACCGTCTACGTCCTCTGGCAGCCATTATACGCCCTAGCCAATGAGCTGGTCCCTGTGATGCCAAAGCCCCTCCCCTTCTTAAGTGCCTTTTGTTTCTTACATAGCTTTGGGCCAAAGTTGCCTTAAATCACAGATCTGAGATCAGCTAACCTTTACCAAATCACAGGTCTGAGTTCAACTAACCTTTACCAAATCACAGGTCTGAGATCAACTAACCTTTACCAAATCACAGATCTGAGATCAACTAACCTTTACCAAATCACAGGTCTGAGATCAACTAACCTTTACCAAATCACAGGTCTGAGATCAACTAACCTTTACCAAATCACAGGTCTGAGATCAACTAACCTTTACCAAACAGTAATCGGTGGGCCAAACAAACTGTGTCTTAAGGAGTAATTATTCTTGCAATGTCCTTTTATTTTAAAGCCAAAGTTTGCCTTGGTTGTATCAGCTGTTAAGCGTGTGTGCTTGTCCAATGATGTGCTTCTCCTGTGTCCTTTCTAAATGATAATTAGTACAATAAAGATCAAACACAATCAAGTTGCTCGTGTCTGTGTGTGCTGGGAGGACAAACGGAACGACTCACTTCACTTTCCATACAAAATATTTTTTATTTTCAATACAAAACATGAATTCATTTATAAATTAAAAAAACAACATTGTGCAACAAGAACTCACAATCAAAGTGCCTTTCGATGCGAATAAACAAACACTGTGTTTTTAGAAGAATTCAAGTATTTTCAATTGGCATTTGGCTCTGACACAGTAACGACACAAGAAAACATGACAGTTCAGTGTTTGAGCTCCTCTCTGCATAACCTCTCTCCGTCACCATCACTATAAAGTGCAGTTAATTGAATCCATACATATTTGGATGTTGATATATATATATAGGATCTCTATGTCTGAGTTCCAGTTGATTGAGAATGAGGCACGAGTTGATGAAACAGTGTATTGGACCCCAGTGATGACGGTCAACCGTTTCAAGACGTCAGATCCAAACTTTCTGATTGCTGCTTCTGAAGCTCAGACGAGATCCCATCTGATGGGACATGTGCGAGTGGTGTGTGATGATCGTGTCTATGGTTGTGCATACTACAATGTCTGGTGGTTCCAGTCCTGGTGCTTGGTCGAAGGCTTTTTCCCCCAGCACCCTTACACGTCTGTGGGCTGGTGAGCCTGTTGGTGAGCCTGCTGGGAGTGTCTGTGGGGGCAGCAGGAGTGGACCAGCACCTTGCGAATGTCTCTGTTCCTCAGGCTGTACAGCAGCGGGTTCAGCAGGGAACTACCCGCCGCCGGCACCAGGGTGGCGTACGTGTAGAGGGGGGGGCTGGACGCGTCTCCTAGCAACCCGTAGAGGGAAAAGGGCATCCAACACCCCACGAACACGCCCAGGATCACGGCCAACCTCGAGAAGCCCCGCCCACCGCTGTGTTTGCTCGAGTATGGTTGGTGCTGGGGGAGGAAGTGACGCTGGGTCGCGATGGCGTGGGCGTGTCTCCTGGCGACGCGGCAGATCCCGGCGTATAGCTGTAGGGTTACCACGACGACCACCAGGAAACCTCCACACAGTAGAGATAAGTATGTCCGGGTTAGGGGTCGTGCAATGGAGCAGGAAGTGACGTCATCAAGGCAATGCCACCCTAGGGCTGGCCCCGCCCCTATGATACACGCCCCCACCCAAACTAGACCTAGTAAGACGGCAGCACAGCGCCGTGCTTGGCCAGAGCCATAGGTGAGGGCGTAGCTTAGCGACAGGTATCGGTCCAGAGCCACGCCCATCAGACTGCACAGGGAGGCGGTCAATGATGTCACCAGCAGTCCTGCGATCAGCAATTCTGACCAATCACTAGGCTCCACGCAGAAGAGGAAGAGGAAGTGTAGGATTAAGGCCACACCTGCCAGGAGATCAGCCAATCCGAGACTGGCGAGAAGCAGGAAGACAGGTGCTCGTAGAGAGGGATTGGCTAAGATGATTGTCACGACCACGGCGTTCTCAGCAGCGATGACAGTTCCGGAAACACACAAGGCCACGCCCCAAACACTGAGAGGAGGGGCTTCAGGGGTCAACGGTGGATCTGATTGGTCCAGAAAATGGAGAGGGGACCCGCCGGAGAACTCATCCCACTCCACCTCAGAGGCATTCAGGATCATCATTGGACTTGCACAGGAATCTGAGGAGAAGAGAGACGAGGAAGAACAGGTTAGCACTGTAAGAACATGTTTCCTACACATCCCAGGACACTCCACTACTGAGAGGACCTCTAGTTTTCACATGCAGAGATGAGGCTGAGGCTCTGAAACGGTTGTCTGGGTTACAGGATTTAAGATCAGATGGTAAAGCAAACTTTTAATCTCTCTGCATCCCAAAACTATAGTCCAGGTGGGTATATTTTGGAAAGAGGTCGGGTCTCTTAACCACACAAATGTCAATAAAAACAGTTTTTAGTCTGGTTGTTTCTGGTTATTTAAATACTTTGTCCCTTTCTGCTATACTGTTAAAAAAAA
This sequence comes from Mallotus villosus, assembly GCA_903064625.1. Taxonomy (NCBI): domain Eukaryota; kingdom Metazoa; phylum Chordata; class Actinopteri; order Osmeriformes; family Salangidae; genus Mallotus; species Mallotus villosus. Next base: position 31,713 of record CAEFZP010005677.1, read on the forward strand.
ATCCCTAAGTGCACTACTTCACTTTCTGCCCGCTCAGGAACCAAAGCTATCATCGCATCAGAAATGCCGGTTTCGAATGAATAAATAACATGAGGCTAGATAAGGGATAGCGCGCCCCCTCCGGTCGACACGTCAATAGGCAATTACTCATCACCTCGCATCCCACAGTATGGGGATACCCTTGTGCGTGAGGGGTGTTGTGTAAGAGATATGCAGCTCCACTGCACCAAAGAGACCACGACTGGCATACACGCACTATAAGATACCACACACACACATACTGTCTCACAAGCAAAAGCACGCACGATGTAGAACGTAGTTTACCTCAATGTACACTTGGAATCCAATGTATCAGTTCCGTTGAGCCACTATCCACAGATAAAAACAATCAAATCAGGTGTTCGGCTGTTTCCGAAGTCTTGACAAGAGTCCCAGTATCTCAAAGTCTTGTTTCACTGTCCCCATTAGATGTCAGTCCCTGTTGTCTGGCTGTGACTCCTCACCGTCGATGCCTGTCGTGCAAGAATGGAGACTGGATCTTCAGCGCTCGGGTACATTCACTAGACTATGGCTGACGTCAGTGACTGGAGATTCAACCAATGGGGAGCTTAGATATAAATGCGCGAGTATGGGGGGGGTCGCGAGTAATTTCATTCAGAAAAATGCGGCATCTTACAGCCCCTCCCACTGCGGCTCATTCGCGCCAGTTTTCCAGTAAATTATATTTGGTATTCATCTAACACTTTTTATCGGACAGGGCCCAATCATGAATGGAAATGTTCTAAAGTTAAGGAGTAAAAAAAGTACTGAATTTGGGGTAGGGCTAATGCCACGTCTCGCTGTCCAAGGTGCTGAAATCGTGTCCATACTGTGACACAATGCTGCTTTCCTGACCGAATGTGATGTGTTCATTTGGCTGTTCAGTGTTTATAAAAAAACTAGTTTGCATCATAGGTTATCTGCACTCTTGTCTAGAAACCTAGTGGGCACATTCTTGTCAGACCACCACATATAATTTGAGCAGGCAAATTACTGATGACCTTAATACACACCTGAGACCAAGCAAACTAGTTGAATAATTCATGTTCGCAAGAAATCGTGTCACCTCAATGTATGCTGACATCAATTTTACTGAGCCTACGCCACCGGCTAGCGGGAACTCACGGTTTCCCCGGTCTAAACGGTGCGCGTAGGCGATAGGCTGGGCTGTCGTAAATGGTCATATACCAATGCGCATAGAGAGAGGGAATCTCGTCCTGATGCACCCATATAAGGACAGCACCTTCCGGTTCTCGCCGGTAGAATAATGGATAACAAAGATATCATCAATCCGAAGCGACGTCACAGAGAATCTGATCCAATGTGAAATTAGGCTGATCGATATGTAAACAATTTTGGACTTATGTAGCATTTGCCAGCTGTTTATAGAGGTCGGAGGACTGCGGTATTTCTCGCGGTTATCTAACCTTGTCACAGACCCGCTCGCCTCCGACACACTGCAGCACGGGCTGTTGTAAAAAAAAACGTGTGTAGGAGTATGTGGTGATAGTATCTCAGTAAAATCAATAATGTTACACTGTTTGAATTGAGGTTTGAATGGAGGTGGGCATGTGTGAGTCCATACCGTTACATTACATAATGATCTACACATCTGTTTGAAGATCATTCATGAAGGAGCAACGTAAATAATGAGCAACGTAAATTAATTAGAGAAGCTGGCTTAACTGGGAAAGTATACAGTTACATTATAATATTCATGGCAAAGTCCCCAACTCCTTAAGTGTGCCACAGGAGTGTTCTCATTCCCTTGCTTGGTCTTGTAGATGGACGTATATGTTCCTATACATGTTTATATCACTGCAACTCTCACTCCCCTTCAGGGTCAGGCCAACATGTTCATGTTGAAAAGATACACGTACCAACATGTGGATGTGCGTTGATGTGCGTGGGTGGGTGGCTGATGTGCGTGTGTGCGTGGGTGTGTGTGGGTGTGTGCGTGGATGTGCCTGTCTGATGTGATTGTGTGTCTTTCTCTGCATGAGCGCTGGGGTGAACAGGTGTCATTCTGTCTCGTTAGTGGTGTGTGTTTCAGGAGGGCAGAGCTGGGCAAAGTGGTTGCCGGGTAACTAGGTAGAGCAGGCTTCATGTTACAAACTGTCTCCCCTGTCTCCTCATGCCTCTAACTCACACCAGTCCTCTCTCCTCCTCCTCCTCCTCCAATTCCTTCACCTTTGAAACACAAAGAACTGTCCTCCTTCCTCCCTAGCTCAGACTAATCTGCTAGACACTGAAGAAAAACAAACGACCTAGAGCCCAACTCTGAAGAATTTGGACGAGAAGCAACGGAAAGCGTTTGAACTGACACACAGTGGCTGGCAGAGGCCCGGTGAGCTCCGGAAGAATTGGATCTCTCTTAAGACTGACTCTCTTAAGACTGACTCTCTTAAGACTGAGCGTTCAGACTGTAGCTACAGTCTAACTGTGTCAGTCTCCAGGGGTCGGTAGGTAGTCCATTGAAGGTCAGTTGCTGGCTGGCAGTATGCAAGGGTTCGGACTGAAGACCCTCGGTCCCATACTGTTGCTTCTTGCAATGGTGACCACCTGTCACTCCCAGTCCTCAGGTAGGTGTTTGTGTGTTTTGTCTGAAGTTGTTAGTCAGTCTGATGTGTTTCTGGAATGTGTTTCTGGAAACGTAATGTTTCAAACATTAAGAATGATATTTGACAACCCTTTGATTGGATGAGGATTTCCTGTAATTCGATTCTCATCTTTCACCTTCTGGCTCCCCCGGGCTCCACCCCTCATCCCCCTCTCCTCTTTGATCTAGAAGGATCTTACAACTGTGTGTTAGGATTAAAACCCATCCAATCCTTCATTTGGTCATTCTGTTAGATATGTGATCCACACCGTTAGTCACTCTGTCTGATTGATATGAATGTTTGTCCTTCAGACTGTTCCCAAGCGGAGTCGTGTGACCTATGTGTTGGGGACTCCACCCTGAACTTAACTGGCTGCGTCTGGAGGAACTGCGATAACGGTGACACACACACACACGCACACACACACGCATGCATGCACACACACACGCATGCATGCACACACATTCACACTGACCTCTGATAGAAATCGGATCCTCTTTTGGTACTGTAACACAAGCCATTCTAGTCTTTACCAGATGTGTGAATAATTGATTGATTCCAGTAGAGCTACACACATACACACGCCACCACACACAATCTAAATATATAACTGTGTCTCTCTCTCCTTCTCAGATAATAATGACACAGGGTGTGTGTCTGAAGATGTTGACTTTTCAAACTGTAATGTGACTAACGATGCTGCCGTGTGCACAGGTGAGAAGCAGCACATTATTCACACATCTACATCTCGTCTCTCATTGCTTATTTATTAAAGCACTTTGTGTGTGTGTGTGTGTGTGTGTGTGTGTCTATGCGTCTGTGTGTGTGTCTATGCCTGTGTGTGTGTGTGTGTGTTTATGCGTGTGTGTGTGTTTATGCGTGTGTGTGTTCTCAGTCGTGGAGAACGCAGCCGAAGGGAAAAAAGACTCCGGTGAGCCTGACATTCAAACAAACCTCCACCCACTCCACCCTCAAACTCCTAACTTTCTACCAGTTGTTATTGCGAGATGATGTAGGCAGTGATGTTCCTCCACACAGATTCAGACGACCAGAGTCCTGCTGCCTCAGAGTTCTCCCAGGCGAAGTTCGACATGTCCAGCTTCGTGGGCGGGATCATCCTGGTGCTGTGTCTCCAGGCCGGAGGATTCTTCGCCATGCGCTTCCTCAAATCCAAAGACAACAGCACTTACGATCCCATGTAAGAGTGTGTGTGTGTCTGTGTGTGTGTGTGAAGAGGTCTGGGGGCATGTGTGTGTGTGTGGTGTGTGTATGAAGAGGTGTGTGTGAGGTGTGTGTGTGTGTGAAGAGGTCTGGGGGCATGTGTGTGTGTGTGGTGTGTGTGTATGAAGAGGTGTGTGTGGTGTTTGTTTGTGTGTGTGTGTGTGTGAAGAGGTCTGGGGGCATGTGTGTGTGTGTGTGTGTGTGGTGTGTGTATGAAGAGGTGTGTGTGAGATGTGTGTGTGTGAAGAGAGTGAATGCACAAGAACGTGCTCTCCTGTCCTTTGTGTGTGACTTATGTTGGTTTGTGACCGTGTTGTGCATGTGCTGCTTGCGTAACGGTGGTTTATCAGGGTGAATCACACGGCATGTCTGTGTAACAGTGACCTCTACTGGTTGCAGATACGTAGCATCCACAGCAGTTTGGCGTCATTGCACATCGGTTGTCATCAGTCTCAATGTGACACTTCTGTTTTCTTTTGTATCTGTGTAACTCACAATGACTCACATTCTCTCTGTTTCTCGCTGTACAGAGAGCAGCCGCAGCCATAAGGAGGAAGACTGGATGAGAAGGGGAGGTGGAGAGCGGAAAAGAGGAGAGAGTAGAATCATCGTGCTGTCACGATCAGATTAGGGGCTTTAGTTCTGCCGACTGTCACGACTGTGTGTGTAGGCTATGTGCTTCAGTGTGTCCTTACAGTGAGATTCCACATGCAGACAGATTTTCGACAAATAATCAGACACTGACGTCCTAACAGACAAGCATGCGTTTCACAGACAAACTGACATTCTACAGACATTCTCTTGACCTTGGTTTGAGGTTTGTGTGTGTTTTCTGTATCATGACATCTAATATGTTTAATTTCTGCCATGATTCATTTATACTTCCGTACGTTGTGGAATATTTTCGTTCTGATTTCATGTCGATGTTCACATTGTATTCTGATTCATATGGATTTAACCTGATTTAAATTAATAACTAGGTTTCTTGGGTTAGATTACTGTAGTTTAGTTTAGCTGGTTTGGTAGTTGAAACGCTGCGTTGAGACAGGAAGAGTCTGGCGTGTCCTGTATTGCTGTGAAGGCATCAAAATAAAGATATTGCTGAAAGTTCTACTGTTTCTTGTTTTTTTAGTGTTCTAGTGCGGGGGAGAAAGCACGCAATCCTATGCATGTGACGTCAGCATCACGATTCTGGGAGGTGTGAGGCCGTAGAGATGTATGGATCCGTATACGGAGGTGTGACAGGGTCAAAATAGCCGCAGAGGGCCACCACCACAGAAGGGGTTTAGGGGGGGCTGGGAGAGAGACACAGAGAGCTTGGTTGGCTGTCTGTACAAGCAACAACAGAGCTAGCCAAGCCGGAGGGCTAGCTCCAATGGCTGCGCATAAAAGAGAACCCACACACAGCGACAGCGTGGCTGTCTTCCAAGTTCCAACTCCGCTGACAAAGAAGATAGAGAAGATCTGTCCTCCTCCCCCTCATGCCTGTACACACATGCTCACACACGCCCTCACAAACACAAGCCCAGACAGCTTCAAGTGTCTGCCTGCCTCAGCTGCATACGAACTCATCTTTGGTCAGTAGGCTATCAGCCTACATGTTTGTCTGAACTGCCATAATGAGCAATACAAAAGTTTGCAGATAATTCATCATACTTATAATTCTTTCCGTGCAGGATGAGTGAGGTAAATACGTGTCTGTGGGGTAATTTGATCAGCAACAGGAAGTTAGTGTAATCCAAACACATGATAAAATCAATGTACTAGTCACAAAGAAAGGAATCTATACTATCTCAGGAGCCTAGTTTGTTCCACTGATGTAGTTTGAGTCTACATCGTTTAAACGTGTGTTAATCTGTGTGTAAATAAAAACGTTTGGGTGACGTGTGTGTGTGCTTAGCAGGTGTTTCCTCGACAGTTCCTCCACCAAACCATCTGGTACATCCGTGTAGGCCTTACTGTACGGTCTGTCTCAAACCTCTGTTAAAACACACACACATATACACACACAAACAGGCACAATCAAACAATGCTAAATACAGACAAGACTTTCATCACTCAAGTCTTTCTATATTTCCCTCTATTCTTCCGTCTACCTTTTTTTCTCAAATTACATTGCTGGAGACTCAAATAGTGTGACTTAAGTGGATGTACAAACAAGAAGCTGTTAATTCGGCACTCCATCCGTATTGATTTTGTGGGCTGAGTTCCCCTACACTCCGGTTCACGTTTTCGCTCCTGCTGTAGGGGCGTGTTCAGCTAGCGGCTCAGACTATACTAACTTTAGCAAACTGACAAGTAACAGCAAACTCCGATTGCGGACATATATTTGCCCACCGACACGCGGATGAAAATCTGGGCATTGATTAAATAAGGTAAGCTGAAGCATTACATTACACATTATCCAGCATGTAAAACATTAAGATAGACATTTAACTTTAATACCCTACTACGCCAGGTGTCACTTATCTCGCTGTGACTACCTGTTTGTTTCAGCGTGTGTGTTCTGTATGAAGTGTGGTGCACCTGCTGTGCTGCACCTTCGCATTTAAATTTCAATATAACTTTTGTGATTAACATCGCAGTTGAAAAAAAAGGTTCTTGTAGGTCTGCACTTACGATCCTGTGCTTTTTTTTATGTATAAAACAGGTTGTTATATTCTTTCAGCACGGATATTGATAAACATCCTGTTTGCCAAACAAACCTCAAAAACCACAGTAGTAGCGGAAGCAGTTAACGCATGCGCCGGGGTAGGCCAGAGGAAGGCAGGAGGACACCTGGGTGTTGTTAAAACACACAACCATTGTTTCTTCTTATCAAGGGATCTTGATAGGGTACGGAACTTGATAAAGAGGATCTTGATACAGAACTAAGTAGTTTCTACTTGTGTGTTTGTGTTTGTCAGTGATGGAAGGAGAGGACTCTCTGGACCTGAGTCACCTGACAGATGCCGAGCAGGCCGCCATCTTGGAAGTGTTGCTGCGAGACGACAAGCTCCGTCGCCGCGAGGAGGGGCGCGTAAGGTCAGAGGTGATTATTTAACCCTTTAGATGCATAATCCCACTGACCGCTCCTAACCATAAACCAGTGAGTCTTTGATCTTTTGCGCTCCGGTTGAAACCCCTAACTAACCCCCTCAGGAGTCTCCATGAGAAGGAGGTGGACCCGGGGCTTCTGCGGACGCTGTCGGGGGCGTGGTTCAGCGAGGAGAGGAGCAAACGCCACCGAAACACCAAGCAGGGCTGCGACCTGGTGCAGTCCTCCATCCGGCGCCGGAGGTCCAAGACGAGAGGTCGGCCGCCCGCCAATCCGTCAGTTAGAACGTGGTCGTCACGGTTCGCTGCGTCCGCGCGGTCTCGCTAGGTAGCGCGATGCCAGTCTAACGCGTTGACATTGTTGTGACAACCTTGTGTCCCCCCCCCCAGATGTGGCCCTGAGTGACATATTCAACGGAGCAAACGAGGATGGGCGACCCGGTAGCCCTGGCAACGGCCCCTCCCCTCAGGCAGAGAGGAGACCAGGGGAGGAAGCCACAGAAGAGACGGAAGAGGAGGTGATCGAACAGTAAGGGCTCGTTGCTGTTGTCGTGGCGATAGCGTTTGTGGTTCTCGGTGATACGTTTATGCATACGGAGAATTCTCGTCAGCTCATATGTAACTGTGTTACAGGGATCCGGCCAGTCTTATTCCCATACCTGCGCCCAGAACGAAGAACCTGAACAGACAGGTGAGTGTGTGTGTGTGTGTGTGTGTGTGTGTGTGTTCGTAGATGAACACACAGGTGAGTGTGTGTGTGTTCGTAGATGAACACACAGGTGAGTGTGTGTGTGTGTGTTCGTAGATGCGGTACATCTTATGTTTTAAGAGGCTTTAGGTGACATTTCTTTCTCTCTTGCAGGATAGCAACACCATCTCGTCAACCACAGATACACAACGTGATTATTATGACTTAATACCTTATCAAAATCCCCATAATAACTGAAGTCTTATAATGATAATGTATAATTAACTTTAATTATATGTCCCTCTTATTGTTCAGCTGATGACCTGCTTGTTCCACTAGATTGTGTCAGCGGAACAAATGGCCACAAAGAGGAAGACAGATGGGTAAGCAAAGATACACACTCACAAAACACTACATGCATAACATTGTAATAACTGTGTAATAACTGTGTAATAACTGTGTAATAACTGTGTAATAACAGTGTAGCAACATTGTAATAATGACATAATGTATGGGAGCAAATCAGTGCCATAATATTTTGAATTATAAAAGGCATTGAATACTTAATATTGAAATTTAAACAACACCGAATTCTCATCTGAATATATTTTAATGTAAAATAAAACTTCAGGTTGGTTTGATTGCATTGAGACAATTTTTTTATGGTTGTATTTTTAAAGATCAAATTTTTTTGGCTCGAATTTGAGCAACCTGAATTCTATTTTACATTGAAATTATCTTTATTTTACATTGAAATATATTCAGATGAGAATTCAGTGTTGTTTAAATTTCAATATTAAGTATTCGATGCCTTTTAAAATTCAAAACATTAGGGCACTGATTGGCTTCCATAATAATATGGTTGTTTATGTCAAACAATATCAGAGTACGTCTGAAATACCAGGTTGAATTTTGGCCGGTAAAAAATATTATTGGTTGGTAATTTTTTCATCTACTAGCCATTTAGATAGCCAAAAAGTATATTTCGAGCCCTGCATGCACCTCTCGCCTTGTTATATTGGGTTGTTGAACTGTGTGTGTGTGTGTGTGTGTGTGTGTGTGTGTGTGTGTGTGTGTGTGTGTGTGTGTGTGTGTGTGTGTTGGTAGGGAGACTCAGACGAAGACACAGACTCAGTATCCAGCGATGTGACTGAAGCTGATCCAACCCCTCTAAGACCCAGCAGCTCTGTCAGCAGTCTGCAGTCCAACAACATGGTAACACTCCCCCAACGCACACACACACACACACACTCACACTCACTCGCTCACTTTCTCAACATGTCTGAACTCACGGACACACACACTACTCCCACACACACTCACTCACACAGAACTCCAGTGATACCTCCTACATGTTGAGCTGAGCCCTTGGGGTGGAGTGATGATGTTCTGAACCCTGCGGTGTGCTTCTGGTTGCTCGGCAGTTGAACGGCAGCATGATGAGTCTGTTTACCTCCGGGGAGTTCGGGACTGTGGAGGTGAGGGGGCGGATCCTATTCTCACTGCTGTACGACACGCAGAAGGAGGAGCTGAAGGTCAAAGTTTGTCGCTGTGAAGACCTCGCCCCGGCACGCAAGAACCGCTCCGACCCGTGAGTGTGTGTGTGTGTATGTATGTGTGTGTGGGTGGGTGAGTGTGTGTGTGTGTGTGTGTATGTGTGTGTGGGTTAGTGTGTGTGTGTGTGCACCGAAGAGCAGAGTACACTACACGGAAATATGAATGATGGTTTGTGGCGCTCCAGATCTCTGTTATTAAGCCTTGTTGTGTGTGCAGGTATGTGAAGGCCTATCTTCTGCCTGACAAGTCATCCCACAGTAAGAAGAAAACTTCAGTGAAAAAGAAGACACAAAACCCCGTCTATGACCAGACTCTGAAAGTACGTCTGATAAATCAAATTAAAAAAAACGCCTGTTCGTCTTCCCCGACCTTAACCTTTTGTATTCTTTTGATGTTTGCTGGCTTTTTTTTCATCTTGATTTACAGAGACAGTTGGAGAGAGACACGCACACACACACACACGTACATCATTTCCTTGTCTCTGTGTTCTTTACATCATGCGAGTGTTTGTGCTCCGTAGTATAAGGTGCGCGTGGGGGACCTCCGAGGGCGCACTCTGAACCTGTCTGTGTGGCACGCTGTCCCCATGGGGAGGAACATGTTTCTGGGGGAGGTGGAGCTGAACCTGGGCCTCTGGGACTGGACCTCCACCCAACCCCTCTGGCAAGACCTTCAACCACGCGTGAGGCCTACACTCCCACACGGGACACTCCCTCACAAACACACGTTATCACACTGATGTGGGCAAACATAATACCCACTCGCTCTTGTGTTACGGCTCCCAGTGACACTCCCCAAGTGCAAAGTGAGAGGGAGAGAGAAAGAGAGAGAGACATGCAATGAATTTTAACTAATGCTTATGTAACCTTAATCTCCTCTTTTCTCTCTTGATTTCCCGTTCCACTTTCCTTTATTCCCTCTTTCTCCCTCTTGTCTCCCTCTTTCTCCCTCTTTCTCCCTCTACCTCCCTCTCCCTCTCCCTCTCCCTCTCCCTCTCCCTCTCCCTCTCCCTCTCCCTCTCCCTCTCCCTCTCCCTCTCTGTCTCTCTCTCAGGTTCAGTTGACTCCAGAGTCACTTAGTAGTCGAGGGACCATCTTCCTCTCCATAAAGTTCTCCCCAGCAGGATCTGAGGGTGAGCTGAACACCCACACACCAGCAGAGCTGTGTCTCTATGACGTTCCGCCCCTTCACTGTTCCTCCTCCCTGTCTGGTGTGTGTGTGTGTGTGTGTGTGTGTGTGTGTGTAGGTGGTGGCATGCCGCTGACGGGGGAAGTGCATATCTGGTTGCGGGAGGCGCAGGGTCTCCTGTCCGCCAAAGGGGGCGCTGTGGACTCCTACGTCAAGAGGTGAGTCACTTAGTTTTGCCGAGAGAGCCTGAGGTTTTTCTACTGTAGCGGTTCCACACTGTCATCAGAGCAAGTCTGAACCCACACGATCACACGACACAGCTTTCATACACTGCGGTGACGCAACAGTTGTTTTTTTAAAACGTGTTTATTCACGCTGTACCGTCTCTCCACCTTAGCTACGTGCTGCCAGACGCTAGTCGGTCGAGCGGTCAGAAGACACGCGTGGTCAAGCGGTCCATCAGCCCGACGTACAACCACACCATGGTGTATGACGGCTTCCAGCTGGCCGACCTGAGAGAGGCGTGCACTGAGCTGATGGTGTGGCAGCGTGAAGGGCTGAAGACACACGTGCTGGGGGGGGTCAGGCTCAGCCTCGGGACGGGTGAGACACACCAGCACACACACACGCGCGGCAGGCACACACACACACACACGCACGCACACACACACACGCAGGCACACACACACACACGCAGGCACACACACACACACGCAGGCACACACACACACACTGCAGGCACACACACGCAGCACACACACACACGCAGGCCCACAGCACACACACAGCATGCACACTCGCAGGCACACACACACACACGCAGACACGCAGGCACACACACGCAGGCACACACACACACCAGGGCCACACACAGTGCAGCACACCACACACGCAGGCACACACACGCAGGCACACACACACACACACACGCCACACACGCAGCACACACACACACGTGCAGCGCACACACACCAGCACACACACGCAGGCACACACACACATGTGCAGGCACACACACATGCACGCACGCAGGGACACATACACACACACGCACACACTACCTGTGTTCCCACTCAAGTCATCTTGTGTGTGTGTGTGTGTGTTTCAGGTCAGAGCTACGGAGAGGCAGTGTGTTGGATGGACTCCACTGAGGAGGAGATGAAGTTATGGATCTCCATGATCAAGAACCCCAACCACTGGATGGACGCTACGCTACCCATCAGAACAAACCTAACGCAACGACCAGAGTGATGCTAACACACGGGACGGGACAACCCATCTGAAATGACACCCCTTTATCTAACAGGACCAGGCCTGTTGATGGCCTCATATCGCACGTATAGAGTTGACAAAAACACACAAAAAAAGTTATTTTTGGTGTCTAGTTAGAATATAGATAGCCCTTGGGTACCGTTGTTGACCAAAAGCTCATCGGTCAATAAACACTTTTTTGATTGTTTGCTGAAGTTGCAGTGATCTGTTTACTGTAAGGACAGTCAAGGAACACATAAGAAGTAGGCCAACTGTAACTGTTGGAGTTAGTAATGCTATGAGGTAACCTGTGAGTTTTCTATCAGAGCCTGATGTCAAAACGACCATGTTAATCAACCAGTTTGATTTAGAGCAGAATGTATATTTATAATTAAATGTAGTCAAACCAAGAATGTGTTTATATTCTTTGTATCAACTATGCACATCTCTAAAGGTAGGTCAGGGCCAAGGTTATTGTGCAATGTACGTCACTTACACTAATTTTACAAAAGTGTTCTGTACAATTTCATGATGAACTGAGGCCACCTGGCGGTTAAACTGTTGTAACACAAGAAATTCGACAGAACTCAGGAATGCAGAGTAGGAGTAGGGTCCAGCTGCAGCCCCGGAGAACAACCACCCTGGCGTGACATAACACCCAGGCGTGACGGAAGTAACCGTGGTGTGACGGAAGGGATTTTTTTACACATCGCTATCAGAAACCAAAGATCAACCATGGAAGTAAGTGAGAATGTCAATGTACTTAATGTATTGAGTAATATTCATGTTAAAGCCGTGCCGTGGTTTATTTACTTTTCGCTAAATTCGGATATAGCCTAATAATATAATACGGCGCCCTTTTAAAAAAAAATAGCCAACAGTATCCAGCTGCACTTCGTTCATGGAAGTAACCCCAACCCTAGGTGAACCGAGCCCTGGTACTTTCTCCTAACCCCAACCCTAGGTGAACCGAGCCCTGGTACTTTCTCCTAACCCCAACCCTAGGTGAACCGAGCCCTGGTACTTTCTCCTAACCCCAACCCTAGGTGAACCGAGCCCTGGTACTTTCTCCTAACCCCAACCCTAGGTGAACCGATGGTCATTTACTTAATGAGTAAACTGTATAATACACTTAGAAATACATTGCGTCAATGTATATTTATATCGAATTGTGATGATATCCTTAACAAAAAATACAATTTGATTCTTATAGACATAACAAAACAATTACGGTTACTGCGATTTCCTGGCATTTCGAAATAAAAACTTTTTAAGCTGTAAAAATGGTTACTGACATGTCGAAATATGTTGTTATTTTTGTATTATGTTAATTTCAGCGATAAATACGTTCATTTTATTCAAATACGTTCATTTTATTCTGATACATTATACATTTATTTTATTCTGATAACTTCATAACTTCCGTCACACCACGGTTACCGTCACCAGAGCCATAGAAACGGCCTAGTCCAAATGACTGAGCAAAGGTGTAGACGTTTAAGTGTTTGGAAGGGTCAGCAGCACAAAAACCCTTGCTTGATGACAGAAAAGAGGGCAGTCCCTGATGTTTGTCACGGTTGGTGTTACCGTAGATGGAAAGTCTCTCTTATCAGTGGAAATGAAAGGCCCTCTTCATCTTCTCGAAGAAGCCAAGTTTTGGCAAAGACCCCATTTCCAGTTTTCCTTTTTCTGCCCTTTTCTCTTCCTTTTCCTTCTTCTTCATTTCCTTTCTTCGCTCTTCTGATAACCTTTGCATCTCTTTCCTTTCTAGATCTTTCATTTTGCGTCTCTCCTTCTCCAACTTTGTTTGTATCTCCATGTTACTTTTTTCTGCCTGCTGCAGCTGCTTCCTCTGTTTCTTATCCATATTTCTCCAGCGCCAGCTTTTCTGCTTTCTTCTGCTTTTCTATGAACTCCCTCTCTTTCTTTGGTGTTTTCCCCTCCTCAGCCTTTATCTCCTTTTCAATTTGCATCAACATGTCACTGTTGGAACTATCCTCAACAGATGCCTCCAGTACTTGCATCTCCGCCAGTCCACTCTCTAATCCTTCCTCCTGGTTGGAAGGGGGGTGTGTGTAGATTTGAGTTTCCTCAGGAAGAGGTGTGCAGGTGGGATGCTTGACCCCGGTGGGGTGCCTGGCCTGAGCTTCCAGGGGTTTGGTGATGGTGAGGCCCAAGTACGGTCCATCTTTACCCAGTGGGAGGGGTGTGGGGGTTTGGGAGACTGGCTGATGGATGGGGGACATGGATGGAAGTTGGTCTGCTGCCTGTGTTGGAGAGAAGAAAATCGTTAGCACTGTAATGGAATACCCAACACAAAGGACACCTTTCTGAAGTAAAAAACGAATGACATGTTGGCCTCTTACCTCCTCAAGCAGTTCATCAAAGATCTTCAACTCCTCCAAGATGGTAAGAGACCTGTGTGGCACCTGTGTGTGAGGTGTCTTGGTCTCCTGCATATCTTTTTTTGGGGAGTTGAGCTCCAGCTCCTCTTTCTGTCTCTGCTCTGCCTTCCACAGCTCTCCCTCCTTCTGAATCCACTCTGTCAACCTCTCCTGCCTCTGCATGTCCTCAAGGTCTTCTGCCAGCCTTCTATCTGCCTCCCTTGACTCTGCCAGCCTCTGTTCACGAGGCTTCTGTAAGGTGTTTTTCAGGTCGACCCACCTTTTAATTTTATGCAGCGTTTCAGCATCCTTCTGTGCCTTCTGCATCTTCCGGTGCGCTCTCAGTGCTGCACATACCTGTGGCCCGGTTCTTACCACCGGTGTCCGTTCTTTCTTTTTCTTATCCATCTGCTTCTTTCCTGGAAATCCGCTCATGTTCTCTGTTCTGTTGGAAAAGAAAGTGACTGCAGTGTTGACTGTTGACATAGACTTTTATAGTTACTTTACTCATTTTGACCAACAGATATGACACATTAGAAATGACACATTGCTTTGTGACATCATAGCTATTGTGACAAAATTCTGACTCGCCCGCTGAACATTTAATTCTCCGATGTGCATAGGCTATTTCATGGCAAAAACACGGCGCATGTGACTTGCTCACCTCCCCCCAATACAAAGACACGCTCCTCCAAATGGAGAACGACATAACATTAACTCAAAACCACATTACATTAACGAAATGAAAACGAAAATTAAGTACAAAATGCAATAGCCTGACAGAGTTACGTGCACCAGGACAGTTGTTTAGCTATCGAAGCATGTAGCAAGTAGGCCTATTTATGCAAAAGGACATTGTTTCGACAGCGCCATTGGGCTGCGCTTCAATACCGTCATCTAGTGGTTTAAAGTGTGAATTACAAGTACAGTTCTCACAGTAAACCACCAGATGGCGATGGTAAAGCGCAGCCCTATGGAACAGGTTTTTAAACGTTGAGTTACAATAATGTAATGTTGTTTTCCATTTGGGGGAGTGTGTCTTTGTATTGGGGGAGGTGAGCAAGTCATCCTATTTGGGGGGAGTTGACTCGTATTTGGGGGGAGTGTTTTCATTTGGGGGATGCACTCATATTAGGGGGTGTGTTTTGCACTTCAGGGCCACCGTATATTATTCTAAAGGACTAGGCAGGTTATGTTCAAAGCTCAATGCTTATAAAGGGGAGGAGGTAAAAAAAACGTGTAAAAATACGCATGACACATTCTTAAGAGACGCAGTAACTCTGAACACAAAACGAGCAAGTGGCGTCAAAATAGCTGATGTGTGTTTGTGCAAAAGCCCTCGTGAACTTGGAGAGCCCCAGTCGTAATCATTTCAATTAAAAAGCTGAATACAAAAATGCACAAATGATACAGAAAACACTATGAATTACTATTTTACTGCCCTGCTGTAAGAAGAACAGACTTCAGAAGCATGTAGCGAGAATGAAAGAACAGTGCAAAAAAAACATCCAAACGTAGACATCCTGAAAGAGAAAATGAAGAGGACCTTTGCTGAGAGAGTCCACTTTATTCAAAGCCACTCCACTAGTGACATTCTTCAGGAGTTCCCAGCTTTACAGCATATCAGCATTGTGAGTTCAAACCCTGCATGTGTGCAACTTAATGTAGTTAATGTACAATTTGTAATAAGACGTATATAATGTATATAAATACTATTTTAGATTTTCGCTGAAATGGAGCACATCTATCAAATTGATGTGGTTAAGAGGTTTATTGTTTATTGTTTATTGTTTATTATGGATCCCCATTAGTTGTCGCAGAAGCGGCAGACTAGTCTTCCTGGGGTCCAATTAAAATCTGAACATAAAAACAATTAATCATCACTCAAATACAGTAAAAGTAGTGACAAAACTACAAATACATAGCAACAGTCAAACAAACAAATAAATGGGCATCTGGGCGCCTCAGAGCGCAAACACCTTCATCAAAACACCTTCATCAAAACACCTTCATCAAAACACCTTCATCAAAACACCTTCATCAAAACACCTTCATCAAAACATAAGTAATTGAGCGCCAAGCCAAGTCAGAGTCCCGAGTTCATATTTAACATAAATAAAAATAGGATTTAATTTGCCTCTTGAATTCCCTCTTCACAGATATAACACGAATGTGCGAAGGGAGTATATTCCACAAAGAAATCGACATATAGAAGGATGTCCTCCTCATTGCATTACTCCTACAGTGTGGGAGCACAACTAGCCCTGCTGTTGCAGATCTAGTACCGTATGAATGAGCATCAGAGCAAAAAACAATTTCATTAAAAAGAGCTCTAGGAACATGAGTGGAAATGACATTCTTAATAAATATCAAGGACCTAATGGATAACCTATCAAGAGCTTTAGGCCACTTGAAATCAGAATGCATCTGATCTACATTTGATCTGTAAGATCTATCAAGGGCATGTCTAGCAGCCCGGTTTTGTACAGTTTGTAGTTTGCTTAGGTCAGTCTTAGAGGCAGAGGCCCAAATAACAGAACAATAGTCGAGATGGCATAATACTAATGTTTGAACCACCTGTCTCCGTAAAGTAGCTGGTAAGTAGGTGGCACATTTCCGGACCGTAGCAATGCTCCTACTCATCTTGGCAACTATCTGCCTAACATGATCAGTCCAGGACAGAGTGTTACAAATAGAAAGTCCCAGAAGCTTTAACTCGCTCTCCTGCTTGACTGGCTGACTAGAAATCTGCAGATCAAGCATAGGCTGACTGGCTACATTATGCCGAGATCTGAAGGCTATGTTGCTGGAAGGCTTTGGGAAAGCAGCAGACAAAATTGTTGCAGAGGCCAAACGGAGGAACCTGGGCAAGGAGATTCTACTCCAGTATGAGAGAGCACTCAGTCAGGAGTGTGAGGAGACACGCAAAGGTATTTAGAAAGTTATTTGATGTTCTTCAAATACATTATGCCATAATTGCTATACATTTACATTTACATTTATTCATTTAGCAGACGCTTTTATCCAAAGCGACTTCCAAGAGAGAGCTTTACAAAAAGTGCATAGGTCACTGATCATAACAACGAGATATCCCCAACATTGCAAGTAGTCAAACATGAATCATACATTGTGAAAAAACCCAAAAATAAGTGCCAAAGGGAAAAATCATAAGAGCATGAAGTTAAACAAGTTACGATTGGACAACATGAATCTAAAAGTGCACCTGTGGACGAGCAAACAACAGTAAACTACCTCACAGCGAGTACAATAATTTTAATCAGTTACAGCTAACCGACAAGGGCATCAGCTCTCTAAGTCAGAGTCCTTGTGATCCTGGAAGAAACTAACATCATGTCCAGCAGATCTTTCCTAGGTACCGTTGTATTCCCGGAACAAGTGTGTCTTGAGCCTATTCTTGAAGGTGGGGAGACAGTCAGTGTCTCTGATGGAGGTGGGGAGTTGATTCCACCACTGGGGGGCCAGACAGGGGAAGAGCTTGTGTTGGGACCGGGCGGTCTTGAGCGGTGGGACCACCAGACGGTTGTCAGAGGAGGACCGAAGGTGGCGGGAGGGGGTGTAGGGCTGGAGGAGAGACTTGATGTAGTCGGGTGCAGTCCCATTCACCGCTCGGAAGGTCAGTACCAGGGTCTTGAATCTGATACGGGACGTGACGGGCAGCCAGTGAAGGGAGACGAGGAGCGGGGTAACATGGGAGCGTCTGGGTAGGTTGAAGACCAGACGGGCCGCTGCGTTCTGAATCCTCTGGAGAGGGCGGGTTGCGCATGCTGGGAGCCCGGCGAGCAGCGAGTTGCAGTAGTCCAACTTGGAGAGGACAAGTGTGCTATAAAAACTGGTGTTGTGTTTTTTTCCTTTTAGGACACACTGTCTGTGCTGCAATATTCTTGCTCCCCTACCTGTTCCATGAAAATCCAGCCAGACTCTATGTAATTGACAAGGTAAGAGCATCGCCAGTCATTCATAGGTAGCGCTCTTGTATGCCTGTCGTGTTTTGTTTGTTATATTGGAAATCTGGAGTGTATTTCTCCTTTGGTGTGGTTCATATTGATAGGCGAGTACAGAAATACATCCCACTAACTAACATCCCACATTCATTGAGATTTCTATGTATTTATTTTTGCTAATTAGAAATGATCAACCCCGAATCGTTATTGTTGTATACTTTTCAAAAGTCTGTTATGTAAATAAAAACATGCTTAAAAACATCTGCTGTTTCACAATTTTTATTGTTATTATTGTTATTACTACTACTACTACTACTACTACTACTACCACTACCACTACCACTACTACCACTACTACTACTACTACTACTAATACTAATACTACTACTACTACTACACAACTTCTATAAAGGTTGTTCACAGAGCTTCAAAGGGTTCTTCAAGTGTGCCAGTGATCCAAATGACTGAGCAAAGGTGTAGACGTTTAAGTGTTTAGAAGGGTCAGCAGCACAAAAACCCTTGCTTGATGACAGAAAAGAGGGCAGTCCCTGATGTTTGTCACGGTTGGTGTTACCGTTGATGGAAAGTCTCTCTTATCAGTGGAAATGAAAGGCCCTCTTCATCTTCTCGAAGAAGCCATGTTTTGGCAAAGACCCCATTTCCAGTTTTCCTTTTTCTGCCCTTTTCTCTTCCTTTTCCTTCTTCTTCATTTC
This sequence comes from Mallotus villosus, assembly GCA_903064625.1. Lineage (NCBI taxonomy): Eukaryota > Metazoa > Chordata > Actinopteri > Osmeriformes > Salangidae > Mallotus > Mallotus villosus. Next base: position 50,292 of record CAEFZP010005677.1, read on the forward strand.
CTTTCTTTGCTCTTCTGATAACCTTTGCATCTCTTTCCTTTCTAGATCTTTCATTTTGCGTCTCTCCTTCTCCAACTTTGTTTGTATCTCCATGTTACTTTTTTCTGCCTGCTGCAGCTGCTTCCTCTGTTTCTTATCCATATTCTCCAGCGCCAGCTTTTCTGCTTTCTTCTGCTTTTCTATGAACTCCCTCTCTTTCTTTGGTGTTTTCCCCTCCTCAGCCTTTATCTCCTTTTCAATTTGCATCAACATGTCACTGTTGGAACTATCCTCAACAGATGCCTCCAGTACTTGCATCTCCGCCAGTCCACTCTCTAATCCTTCCTCCTGGTTGGAAGGGGGGTGTGTGTAGATTTGAGTTTCCTCAGGAAGAGGTGTGCAGGTGGGATGCTTGACCCCGGTGGGGTGCCTGGCCTGAGCTTCCAGGGGTTTGGTGATGGTGAGGCCCAAGTACGGTCCATCTTTACCCAGTGGGAGGGGTGTGGGGGTTTGGGAGACTGGCTGATGGATGGGGGACATGGATGGAAGTTGGTCTGCTGCCTGTGTTGGAGAGAAGAAAATCGTTAGCACTGTAATGGAATACCCAACACAAAGGACACTTTTCTGAAGTAAAAAACGAATGACATGTTGGCCTCTTACCTCCTCAAGCAGTTCATCAAAGATCTTCAACTCCTCCAAGATGGTAAGAGACCTGTGTGGCACCTGTGTGTGAGGTGTCTTGGTCTCCTGCATATCTTTTTTTTTGAGTTGAGCTCCAGCTCCTCTTTCTGTCTCTGCTCTGCCTTCCACAGCTCTCCCTCCTTCTGAATCCACTCTGTCAACCTCTCCTGCCTCTGCATGTCCTCAAGGTCTTCTGCCAGCCTTCTATCTGCCTCCCTTAACTCTGCCAGCCTCTGTTCACGAGGCTTCTGTAAGGTGTTTTTCAGGTCGACCCACCTTTTAATTTTATGCAGCGTTTCAGCATCCTTCTGTGCCTTCTGCATCTTCCGGTGCGCTCTCAGTGCCGCACATACCTGTGGCCCGGTTCTTACCACCGGTGTCCGTTCTTTCTTTTTCTTATCCATCTGCTTCTTTCCTGGAAATCCGCTCATGTTCTCTGTTCTGTTGGAAAAGAAAGTGACTGCAGTGTTGACTGTTGACATAGACTTTTATAGTTACTTTACTCATTTTGACCAACAGATATGACACATTAGAAATGACACATTGCTTTGTGACATCATAGCTATTGTGACAAAATTCTGACTCGCCCGCTGAACATTTAATTCTCCGATGTGCATAGGCTATTTCATGGCAAAAACACGGCGCATGTGACTTGCTCACCTCCCCCCAATACAAAGACACGCTCCTCCAAATGGAGAACGACATAACATTAACTCAAAACCACATTACATTAACGAAATGAAAACGAAAATTAAGTACAAAATGCAATAGCCTGACAGAGTTACGTGCACCAGGACAGTTGTTTAGCTATCGAAGCATGTAGCAAGTAGGCCTATTTATGCAAAAGGACGTTGTTTCGACAGCGCCATTGGGCTGCGCTTCAATACCGTCATCTAGTGGTTTAAAGTGTGAATTACAAGTACAGTTCTCACAGTAAACCACCAGCTGGCGATGGTAAAGCGCAGCCCTATGGAACAGGTTTTTAAACGTTGAGTTACAATAATGTAATGTTGTTTTCCATTTGGGGGAGTGTGTCTTTGTATTGGGGGAGGTGAGCAAGTCATCCTATTTGGGGGGAGTTGACTCGTATTTGGGGGGAGTGTTTTCATTTGGGGGATGCACTCATATTAGGGGGTGTGTTTTGCACTTCAGGGCCACCGTATATTATTCTAAAGGACTAGGCAGGTTATGTTCAAAGCTCAATGCTTATAAAGGGGAGGAGGTAAAAAAAACGTGTAAAAATACGCATGACACATTCTTAAGAGACGCAGTAACTCTGAACACAAAACGAGCAAGTGGCGTCAAAATAGCTGATGTGTGTTTGTGCAAAAGCCCTCGTGAACTTGGAGAGCCCCAGTCGTAATCATTTCAATTAAAAAGCTGAATACAAAAATGCACAAATGATACAGAAAACACTATAAATTACTATTTTACTGCCCTGCTGTAACAAGAACAGACTTCAGAAGCATGTAGCGAGAATGAAAGAACAGTGCAAAAAAAACATCCAAACGTAGACATCCTGAAAGAGAAAATGAAGAGGACCTTTGCTGAGAGTCCACTTTATTCAAAGCCACTGCACTAGTGACATTCTTCAGGAGTTCCCAGCTTTACAGCATATCAGCATTGTGATTTCAAACCCTGCATGTGTGCAACTTAATGTAGTTAATGTACAATTTGTAATAAGACGTATATAATGTATATAAATACTATTTTAGATTTTCGCTGAAATTGAGCACATCTATCAAATTGATGTGGTTAAGAGGTTTATTGTTTATTGTTTATTATGGATCCCCATTAGTTGTCGCAGAAGCGGCAGACTAGTCTTCCTGGGGTCCAATTAAAATCTGAACATAAAAACAATTAATCATCACTCAAATACAGTAAAAGTAGTGACAAAACTACAAATACATAGCAACAGTCAAACAAACAAATAAATGGGCATCTGGGCGCCTCAGAGCGCAAACACCTTCATCAAAACACCTTCATCAAAACACCTTGATGGCTGCTGACCAGCTGTCTCCGGTGTTCACCTACATCTTTAACACCTCCCTGGAGACATGCCATGTGCCAGCCTGTCTCAAGGCCTCCACCATCATCCCTGTGCCCAAAAAGCCCAGGCCAACTGGACATAATGACTACAGACCTGTCGCCCTGACCTCTGTGGTAATGAAGTCTTTTGAGCGCCTAGTGCTGGCACACCTCAAATCAATCACAGACCCCCTTCTGGACCCCATGCAGTTTGCCTACAGAGCCAACAGGTCTGTGGACGATGCAGTTAACATGGCCCTCCACTTCACCCTACAGCACCTGGACTCCCCAGCATCCTACGCCAGGATCCTGTTTGTGGACTTCAGCTCTGCCTTCAACACCATCATCCCCGCCCTGCTTCAGGACAAGCTCTCCCAGCTGAACGTGCCTGATTCCACCTGCTGGTGGATCACAGACTTCCTGTCTGACAGGAAGCAGTGCGTTAAACTGGGAACACAAGTCTCTGACTCCCGGTCCATCAGCACCGGATCTCCTCAGGGCTGCGTCCTTTCTCCTCTGCTCTTCTCCCTGTACACGAACAGTTGCACCTCCAGTCATCCATCCGTCAAACTCCTGAAGTTTGCGGATGACACCACCCTTATTGGGCTCATCTCTGGTGGAGACGAGTCTGATTATAGGTGGGAAGCGGCCAACCTGGTGACCTGGTGCAGCCGGAACAACCTAGAGCTCAATGCTCTTAAGACAGTGGAGATGGTTGTGGACTTCAGGAAGAATACAGCCCCACTCACCCCCATCACCCTGGGTGACTCCCCAGTCAACACTGTGGAGTCCTTCCGCTTCCTGGGCACTATCCTCTCCCAGGACCTCAAGTGGGAACTGAACATCAGCTCCCTCACAAAGAAAGCACAACAGAGGATGTACTTCCTGCGGCAGCTGAAGAAATTCAACCTGCCAAAGACAATGATGGTGCACTTCTACACAGCCATCATTGAGTCCATCCTCACCTCCTCCATCACCATCTGGTACGCTGCTGCCACTGCCAAGGACAAGAGCAGACTGCAGCGTATCATCCGCACTGCGGAGAAGGTGATTGGCTGCAATCTGCCTACCCTCGAGGACCTAAACACCTCGAGGACGCTCAGGCGAGCGAGGAAGATTGTGGCCGACTCCTCCCACCCTGGACACTCCCTGTTTCAGTTACTCCCCTCCGGCAGAAGGCTGCGGTCCATCAGGACCAACACCTCTCGACACAAAAACAGTTTCTTCCCTTCTGCTGTTGGCCTCTTCAACAAGGCCAAGGGTTCACACTGACTATTGACTTTACTTTAATGACTCTAATATTCTGCACTACACTACTGCATCTTGTACATTTGTATTTTTGTCATATTTGTATTTTTTGTATTTTTATATTGTAAATTAGGCAACTTATATTTTATTGTATATTTTATTTTAAATATAATTCCACTTTAGTATAGATAGTATAGTTATATAGTATAGATATTTAGTATAGACAGTCCACATATTTAAATTTAAGGATACTATATGTTTATTGTATGCACCTTCCTGCCAAAGCAAATTCCTTGACTGTGCAAACTTTCATGGCCAATAAACCCCTTTCTGATTCTGATTCTGATTCTGATTCTGATTCTGACCTTCATCAAAACACCTTCATCAAAACATAAGTAATTGAGCGCCAAGCCAAGTCAGAGTCCCGAGTTCATATTTAACATAAATAAAAATAGGATTTAATTTGCCTCTTGAATTCCCTCTTCACAGATATAACACGAATGTGCGAAGGGAGTATATTCCACAAAGAAATCGACATATAGAAGGATGTCCTCCTCATTGCATTACTCCTACAGTGTGGGAGCACAACTAGCCCTGCTGTTGCAGATCTAGAATGAGCATCAGAGCAAAAAACAATTTCATTAAAAAGAGCTCTAGGAACATGAGTGGAAATGACATTCTTAATAAATATCAAGGACCTAATGGATAACCTATCAAGAGCTTTAGGCCACTTGAGATCAGAATGCATCTGATCTACATTTGATCTGTAAGATCTATCAAGGGCATGTCTAGCAGCCCGGTTTTGTACAGTTTGTAGTTTGCTTATGTCAGTCTTAGAGGCAGAGGCCCAAATAACAGAACAATAGTCGAGATGGCATAATACTAATTTTTGAACCACCTGTCTCCGTAAAGTAGCTGGTAAGTAGGTGGCACATTTCCGGACCGTAGCAATGCTCCTACTCATCTTGGCAACTATCTGCCTAACATGATCAGTCCAGGACAGAGTGTTACAAATAGAAAGTCCCAGAAGCTTTAACTCGCTCTCCTGCTTGACTGGCTGACTAGAAATCTGCAGATCAAGCATAGGCTGACTGGCTACATTATGCCGAGATCTGAAGGCTATGTTGCTGGAAGGCTTTGGGAAAGCAGCAGACAAAATTGTTGCAGAGGCCAAACGGAGGAACCTGGGCAAGGAGATTCTACTCCAGTATGAGAGAGCACTCAGTCAGGAGTGTGAGGAGACACGCAAAGGTATTTAGAACGTTATTTGATGTTCTTCAAATACATTATGCCATAATTGCTATAAAAACTGGTGTTGTGTTTTTTTCCTTTTAGGACACACCGTCTGTGCTGCAATATTCTTGCTCCCCTACCTGTTCCATGAAAATCCAGCCAGACTCTATGTAATTGACAAGGTAAGAGCATCGCCAGTCATTCATAGGTAGCGCTCTTGTATGCCTGTCGTGTTTTGTTTGTTATATTGGAAATCTGGAGTGTATTTCTCCTTTGGTGTGGTTCATATTGATAGGCGAGTACAGAAATACATCCCACTAACTAACATCCCACATTCATTGTGATTTCTATGTATTTATTTTTGCAAATTAGAAATGATCAACCCCGAATCGTTATTGTTGTATACTTTTCAAAAGTCTGTTATGTAAATAAAAACATGCTTAAAAACATCTGCTGTTTCACAATTTTTATTGTTATTATTGTTATTACTACTACTACTACCACTACCACTACCACTACCACTACTACCACTACTACTACTACTACTACTAATACTAATACTACTACTACTACTACACAACTTCTATAAAGGTTGTTCACAGAGCTTCAAAGGGTTCTTCAAGTGTGCCAGTGATCCAAATGACTGAGCAAAGGTGTAGACGTTTAAGTGTTTGGAAGGGTCAGCAGCACAAAAACCCTTGCTTGATGACAGAAAAGAGGGCAGTCCCTGATGTTTGTCACGGTTGGTGTTACCGTAGATGGAAAGTCTCTCTTATCAGTGGAAATGAAAGGCCCTCTTTATCTTCTCGAAGAAACCAAGTTTTGGCAAAGACCCCATTTCCAGTTTTCCTTTTTCTGCCCTTTTCTCTTCCTTTTCCTTCTTCTTCATTTCCTTTCTTTGCTCTTCTGATAACCTTTGCATCTCTTTCCTTTCTAGATCTTTCATTTTGCGTCTCTCCTTCTCCAACTTAGTTTTAATCTCCATGTTACTTTTTTCTGCCTGCTGCAGCTGCTTCCTCTGTTTCTTATCCATATTCTCCAGCGCCAGCTTTTCTGCTTTCTTCTGCTTTTCTATGAACTCCCTATCTTTCTTTGGTGTTTTCCCCTCCTCAGCCTTTATCTCCTTTTCAATTTGCATCAACATGTCACTGTTGGAACTATCCTCAACAGATGCCTCCAGTACTTGCATCTCCGCCAGTCCACTCTCTAATCCTTCCTCCTGGTTGGAAGGGGGTGTGTGTGTAGATTTGAGTTTCCTCAGGAAGAGGTGTGCAGGTGGGATGCTTGACCCCGGTGGGGTGCCTGGCCTGAGCTTCCAGGGGTTTGGTGATGGTGAGGCCCAAGTATGGTCCATCTTTACCCAGTGGGAGGGGTGTGGGGGTTTGGGAGACTGGCTGATGGATGGGGGACATGGATGGAAGTTGGTCTGCTGCCTGTGTTGGAGAGAAGAAAATCGTTAGCACTGTAATGGAATACCCAACACAAAGGACACTTTTTTTTTCGTCAAGTAAAAAACGAATGACATGTTGGCCTCTTACCTCCTCAAGCAGTTCATCAAAGATCTTCAACTCCTCCAAGATGGTAAGAGACCTGTGTGGCACCTGTGTGTGAGGTGTCTTGGTCTCCTGCATATCTTTTTTTTTGGAGTTGAGCTCCAGCTCCTCTTTCTGTCTCTGCTCTGCCTTCCACAGCTCTCCCTCCTTCTGCAGCCACTCTGTCAACCTCTCCTGCCTCTGCATGTCCTCAAGGTCTTCTGCCAGCCTTCTATCTGCCTCCCTTAACTCTGCCAGCCTCTGTTCACGAGGCTTCTGTAAGGTGTTTTTCAGGTCGACCCACCTTTTAATTTTATGCAGCGTTTCAGCATCCTTCTGTGCCTTCTGCATCTTCCGGTACGCTCTCAGTGCTGCACATACCTGTGGCCCGGTTCTTACCACCGGTGTCCGTTCTTTCTTTTTCTTATCCATCTGCTTCTTTCCTGGAAATCCGCTCATGTTCTCTGTTCTGTTGGAAAAGAAAGTGACTGCAGTGTTGACTGTTGACATAGACTTTTATAGTGACTTTACTCATTATGACCAACAGATATGACACATTGCTTTGTGACATCATAGCTATTGTAACAAAATTCTGACTCGCCCGCTGAACATTTAATTCTCCGATGTGCATAGGCTATTTCATGGCAAAAACACGGCGCATGTATATTCTTGGTTTACGGCATGTTCCGAAGTGCCCAAAAAAGTCACAGAAACGTTTTTATACTGGATTTCTGAAAAGGGAACCCTGCTTCTACATTCTATATTTAGATTAAAGTCAAATCTTTAGATTACTGTCTAGAGTTTAGATGAGTAGCCTACCATGTTAAACTGCGCACACATGTGGCATGAATTAACTTCTGTTAACGCTCCTAGTACAAAATCGACACCTTTTAGCTAGGTGCTAAACTGTATTTGAAAAAGTATTTTGAATAAACTGTTAGTCCCATGTTCTTGTATACTAGTCAGAAAGACATTGTTATTTGTAAAATAAATACTTAGCTACCAATAAAGAGTTCAGTATTAGCCTAGTTGGCCTATATAATAAACATAAGTCTCAATTGACTGTATATTTTGCGTAAGTATACCTTTATTATCCATATGAAAACGTTCAAACTATTTAGTTTAGCAGACCACTTTCAACCCTACGTCACACGACTGTCAAGCTGGCATGTGGGTTGCAAAAGATGAACTTCTCCCGGGTATAATACACTTGGAGTGTCGATCAGGTCATCCTATATCTCTGTTCACTGGATTACAGGGCTTGACATTAACTTTTTGAGGCACTTGTCCTTTGGACGAATACATTTACATTTCACTTGTCAATGCACAAAAGTCACTTGACCCCCATAGCTTTAAATAGCCTGACCAAGTGATCGGGCAAAACTAGCCTGGCTAACGGAGGTCGCTTTCTCAGGAAAATTAGTAATGAAACAGGCTCGGTTAAAGAAATCCAATATGCTGGCTATCTTCAGCAGGCTCGTATCTACGTTAGGCAGTCCTCTCTGACGTTTCTGGAGTGAAATACAACATTGTGCACACTGCCAGTGAGCGACGAGTCTGACTGAGGCTAATGGGGACGCAGTCTCACACTCAAATTGCCAGTTTAAACAAATCACAAAAATAATTGGACAAGCTGGCTAAACGCAGAATTCCCATATCTCTTGAAAGCTGCCCTGCTCGACTTTTTAGTTGTCGAATTGACTGTAAAACTGTAAAATTATGAACTTTGTGACATGATGCGAAGACATGGCTGCCGCTCCACTATGCGGTCTGTACCGGGCGACATTCTCACTCAAATGTCAAGACTTTCGTGACCCAAATCAAAATTCTGATCCGATAGATCAATGGGGAATCGCTCTCTCTAAGGCTGTCCTCCTCTGACTTTTTGGTATTTTAAATCTAATTATTTGTATGATCCGTGTGGTCCTTTTGCCATTGTAAATGCTATCCTTTCCCGGTTTTCTGAAACCTAGCTGCGCGCGCATCCGCAGACCTGAGTGGTCTATTGGAGTTGCAACGAAACATCCAATCACATCCAGCCTCCTTGTTGACGACTGAACATTTCAACAAAGCGGTTTCTCAAGATTGTCACCTTGATACATTTAACCTTAAATATGTTACCTGCGAGCCAGTATGTGGGTGTGTAATCGGTGTAAAATATTGTGAAACTGGATTGCATGCGGGTAGGAATATATTCGTATCTTCAACTTTATCTAGACCCTCGTCGTGAAACGGCGCAAACACCAAATTGAACAGGTTAAACTATAACTGTCGCCAACAAACACATTTGGGTTCGAAGGTTATGTCCACCAGAGGCCCCCTTCGCTGTGGTAGTAGCTGCGCTAGGCTTCTGTTTGATTTTGCTTGTCGGGGCAGACGACGGTTCCGGTCGCTCATACGTAGCTGCGGTCTACGAGCACCTTGTGAACCTGAACCCAGAGCCGCACGTGCCGCTGTCTCGAGCTGCTGCACTCCAACACATGAAGAAGAATCTGGACGTTTATGAAGAGCAAGCTGCTGTGGCAGCCGGAAAGGTAGGCTATATATGTAGAAATAAAACCAACAACTCGCAGTTAACGTGCAAGTCATAATCTCGTTCTCGTTTCTTCTCTCAGGGTGCTCAGATTATAGTGTTTCCCGAAGATGGTCTCCATGGTTTCAACTTCAGTCGTTCATCCATAGCAGGTTACCTAGAGACAATCCCCGACCCTCAAAAAGAGAACTGGAACCCATGCACCGAGCCAGGCCGGCATGCACACACTGAGGTGCATACACACACACACGCGTGCACACACACACACACACTGATGGCAAAAGTACACACATGCTTCACTCAAGTAGAAGTAGGCTACAGATGCTCGTGTTTAAAGAGACTGTTTTACTATAAGGTTGTCAGAAAAAGTACTGATAACCAGAAAAATCTACTTAAGTACAGTAACAAAGTAATTGTACGTCCATCCACCCCTGCTCTCTCTCAGGTCCTCCAGCGTCTGAGCTGCATGGCTCGACGTCACCGTCTCTTCCTGGTGGCCAACATGGCCGACCTCCAGCCGTGCTCCGTGACCTCCGACCTCGCCTGCCCTCCAGATGGACGCTGGCAGTTCAACACTGATGTGGTGTTCAGGTTCGTTATAGACTTCCCCTGTTGCGTTTAAGAAGCGTGTTCAGCAACAAAACAGTCGTCATGCAGGATAGGTCAGGTTTTGAACCCGGGTTTACACTGATCCTTCACAGGTCTGATGGGCTTCTGGTGGCTCGCTACCACAAGTACAACCTGTACTTTGAGAACGCCTTCGACAAGCCCCCGACTTTAGAGCTCGTCACCTTCGACACGCCGTTCGCCGGGACATTCGGGGTGTTGACCTGCTTCGACATCCTGTTCCACGATCCCACAGTGAGCCTGCTGAACAAGGTAGGTTAACGTTGGTCTGGGTCGGGCTGGACCCCCACACACACACACACACAAACGCCCCCCCCTCTCTCCCCCCACACACCTTTACTCATGCTCTTATGGTTCTTCCCATTGGCACCCTGTAATGCTTTATGTTTTGGCTACCCGCAATGTTTTGGGGGCTATCTCGTTGTGATGATCAGTGACCTATGCACTTTTGTAAAGCTCTCTCTTGGAAGTCACTTTAGATAAAAAGTGTCTGCTAAATGAATACATGTAAATGTACTCCTCCCTCCCCCCCTCCCCCCACACCCTCCCTCCTCCCCCCCCTCACTCCTCCCCCCTCCCCTCCCAGGGTGTGCGGCAGCTGGTCTACCCCACGGCGTGGATGAACCAGCTCCCCCTGCTGGCAGCGGTGCAGTTCCAGTGGGCCCTCAGCCGGGGTGCCAACGTGTCTGTGCTAGGGGCCAACATACGCAGTGACCCACTGGGCATGACGGGCAGCGGCATGTTCAGCCCCGACACGGCCCTGTACCACCACGCCCGGGCAGGGGAGCAGGAGGCTGGGAAGCTGCTGGTGGGAAGGTTACCCGTGCTGGACCCCGCGTGGCTGGAAGACAGAGGGGAGATGGAGCACGGAGGTCTGAGTGATGGTGGGAGAGACTCACCCCCAGAATCGGAGGCTCTCTCTGGGGTGGGAGGCACAGGTGGGGTGGGGAGGGCGTCGGTCTCTGGCCCTCGAGTCTCACAGACTCTTTTAGCCTGCGAAAGGACGAGGACTGTCGGAGGACAGCGCCGTCTTCCTCTCCTCTCCCCCCTGACCTCTTCCACTCCTCCATGATGTACGACCAGTTCGCCTTCAAACTCTTGCCAGACTCGGGGGGCGAGCTCACTGTGTGTGATGGGTCTTTCTGCTGCCGCCTGCAGTACCGGAGGTCTCCACTGGAAGGCAGTACAGAGCTCTATGCACTGGGGGCGTTCGCTGGCACACACGTTGTTAATGGACGCTACGCACTGCAGGTGGGGAGAACTAGTCTCTGACCGCATATAAATCTCTTCATATGATTCCAGTTCACTATTCTGTATTCTTGTTTTGATGTGTTTAGTTTTTTAAACTTGAGTTTCTTCTGACCTGTCCGCCCCCCGAGGTGTGCGCTTTAGTCCGCTGCTCCGGGACTGTGGACAGCTCCTGCGGACAGGAAGTGGAAGAGGCGGAGACCAAGATGGACTTCCTGCTGGAAGGGAAGTTCAGCACGCCGCACGTGTACCCGTCCGTGGTGGTCAGTCAGGTGGTCCTGGAGAGAGCGGACGCGGTCGAGAGGAGCGAGGACGGTCGAGTGGCGATGAGACACTCAGGGGACGACGGCTGGGCTGGTCACCGCATGTCTCTACGGCAGGATGTATGACCAGGATGGGGAGTGAGTGAGTGTGTGTGTGTATGAGTGAGTGAGTGTGTGTGTGTGTGTGTGTGTGTGTGTGGGGGGGGGGTCTATAGGTTGCAGATCATACTTTGTCATACAACCCTTAAAAAAAAGAAATCTAAGTAAAATCAAATATTAAAAATGGAATACTAATTTGATCAATGGATGACCATGACATCTGTATGGATGTGTGCGTCTGACAAATATTTATAAAACTGTGAATAGAATAAAATGTGGCTCCACCCCCTCTCTTGCTCATCTCTTGCTCTACCGTCTTCACCTTGTCTGTCTCTAGGACCACACACCTCATCCATCTGACATACAGAGATAGTCACACCGACACTTAACATTTCAAAAAGAAATTTATTTATCCATTACATAGTATTTATTTAAGAACGTTAAACCAGTGGCCATGAATGTGCCTAAAAAGCCAACATACCTCAAAGACACAGACACACACACACACATTCATGGTATCGTACACAAACTGTATTGCACACACACTTACACACTCTCGTTCCTGTCTCCAGTACAGTACACAGACATGAAGTTGAGAAGAACTGCTTTCCCGGCCCACAACTAAGAGATCAGTTCAGCTCCTCCACTGAGGGTAGTGTGATCTTCAGACCAGCGTAATCCTAGTTCAGCCAGTAGTCCAGCAGTAACCCTAACTGTAACTCCACAGAAAGGCCTTAGTGTTAACATCCAAATGACTCCACCCTTGTGTGAGAACTACAACAGCATCAATCAGTCATTCATCCCTCCACTGTGAGAATCAACTACAGCTCTTACTACACTGGGGCCTTCGATGTGAATTGACTCACTAGAAACATAAATCCACTCTTATCACACAGTGATCAGGTGAATCAACTCAGCATCAGAAATGTATCAACCAGGCTTCAGTTCCATTTCAGTCACCACCAGGGGTGGGGGTGTCACAGGGGAGATCAGACACCTGAGTCTCTTGGTCCCTTGGACTGAGATTGTCCCTCTGCTCTCTCCTTCAGGGGAAGCCCAGCAGACAGGAAATCAAAAACACTTTATTGTAGTCGAAGCAAAAAGTCATTTCCGGTCAGAAACTCGACCGCCACGCTTGTCAGATGGACGACAGCTCACGACGTTGCATCTCTTTCGTCCTTAAGAAGAGACTAAAGAGACTGTCAGTCTTTAGACCCACACCGTCAGACCTCTCTCTTCTCTCAGTTCGTTTCTAAGGCTCCTGAGTTGTTGGCTCGCCAACCTTTTCAACGGCTGTGGCCATAGTGGGCGTGTCCTGTATACCATAGTGGGCGTGTCCCGTGTCCCATAGTGGGCGTGTCCCAGTTCCCACCCGTGTGGGGGGGGGGTGTATGGGGGGGGGTGTATGTGGAGGGGTGGGGGCGTGTCCTCAGTAAGTCTCGGAGTCAGAGTCGTTGAGTTCGTCGTCGATGGACAGTGGGCGGTCCTGCCTGCAGCAGGAGGTGTGGTCTGGCCTCAGGGGGGGCGGAGCGTCGAAAGCCACGCCCTTCGACTGACGGCCGCCGGGGTGATCGACGACCCCGCGGCCGCCGAGCGCGAGCCCGGGGATCGTTGCTATGGTGACCATGGGCGAGGTGGGCATCATGGAGTTGAGGATGAGGGCGAGACAGTCGGCCACGTCTTTGTTGGGGGCACACGCCAGGGCCGGGGTGTACCCTGGAGGAGGGGACGAGTTACAGAGGTGGAGAGTGTGTGTGATTGTGTGTGTGTGCGTGTGTGTTCTCTCCACTCACCATTCTCATCCACTGCTAACACACTGGCTCCTTTCCCCAGCAGCTCCTGGACCACCACAGTCAGACCGTTCCTGGCAGCTACGTGGAGGGGTCTGAGGGGGGGGAGGGGGAGGGAGGCAGAGGGAGGGAGGGGGAGAGAGGGGGAGAGAGAAAATGGGGTGATAGAAGAGATGAATGGAAGGAGGGAGAGAGAGATTGAGAGCAGCAAGGTTTATTATACAGTCCTCTCCCTATCCAGAAGGGCTGTGTGTGTGTGTGTGTATGTGTGAGAGAGTGAGAGTGTGAGAGTGTGTGTGTATGTGTGGGACGTACGTCTGCAGAGCTGTGTTGGTGCAGTTGACGAGGTTCTTGTCACTGATCTTCTCCAGTATCAACAAGGCACTGGTCTCATGACCCTGGAGGAGCAGACAGGACCACAGGAAGAGCCAACAGAAACATGAGGAAAGAGAGAGAGAGAGGGGGGGCAGTAGTCCTGTTTCATGGGGTCTGTGAGGTAGTGTAGTGTGTGTAGGGTTTGTGTGTGGAGCCCTTGCTGCAGGCCAGTGTAAGGCTGTGTGTGTGTGTGTGTGTAGGGTTGTGTGTGTGGAGCACCTTGCTGCAGGCCAGGTGTAAGGCTGTGTTCCTGTGGTGGTCCTGCTGAGCGAGATCTGCTTTGGCACTGCTGACCAGCATCTCTACCAGACCAACACACACACACACACACACACTTTACAGACAGACTGACGGGAACCAAGAGGAGGTGTGTGTGTGTGTGTGTTTGAGGTACTGACCCACGGCGTTGGTCTGCCCGTTGTGCGCGGCCATCATCAGCGGGGTGGTGTGTGCGTGTGCGTCCGCCGTGTTCACCACGGCCCCCTGGGACAGCAGCAGGGACACACACTCCACGTGGTCGGAGAACGCCGCCGCATGCAGGGGGGTCCTGGGGAACACACACACGTGTAGTGTAGTGTGTGTGTACAGGTGTGTGTGTGTGTACAGGGGCGTGTGTGTGTGTGTGTACAGGGGTGTGTGTGTACAGGGGCGTGTGTGTGTGTGTGTAAAGTGGCGTGTGTGTGTACAGGTGTGTGTGTACAGGGGTGTGTGTGTACAGGGGTGTGTGTGTGTGTGTGTACAGGGGCGTGTGTGTACAGGGGTGTGTGTGTGTGTGTGTACAGGGGCGTGTGTGTGTGTTCAGGGGTGTGTGTGTGTGTGTGTGTGTGTGTGTGTGTGTACAGGGTGTGTGTGTGTGTGTTGTGACCAGCAGCATGTCTCACCTGCCCTTGGCGTCCGTGACGTTGATGATAGTAGGACCCAGAGAGACGATGAGCATCTCAGCAACGCCTTCATTATCGTTCATGCTGAAACACACAGACACGTCACAGACACGTCACACACACGTCACAGACACGTCACGACACGTCACAGACATGTCACACACGGAGACAGCCAGCCTTGCAGGCTGAGAGGGTAGGTGTGTGTGTGTGTGTGTGTGTGGCAGTCCTCTTACACAGCACAGTGCAGCGGGCTGAAGGAGTTCCCCTGGGCCTTCCTGAACGCCTCCTGCTCCAACAGGGCCTCCACACACGCATCATATCCTGCACACACAGAGACACGCATCATATCCTCCACACACAGAGACAGAGACAGAGAGATGAGGAGAAAGTGAAAGAAAGAGAGAAGTAAAACCGAGATGGAACGAGAGACGACAAGATAGATAAGAAACAGAGACACAGAGACACAGAAACAGAGAAACAGAGAAACAGAGACACAGAGAAACAGAAAGACAGAGACAGAGAGACACAGAGACATAGAGAAACAGAGACACAGAGACACACAGGGACAGAGACACAGAGACACAGAGTGACCCTCCGACATCTGCAGTCTGCACCCAGAGCTCCCGGACCTCAGTACCGTTGTAGCAGGCCCAGTGCAGGGGTGTGTACCCCTGGTGGTCTGCCATGGGCGTGGGGGTGAGGGAGGAGGAGGCGGCCTGCAGCAGGCCTCCCAGGACCCCCACGTGGCCGCAGGCGGCCGCCATGTGGAAGGGGGTCCTCCCTCTGCTGTCCCGAGCACACGCGCTGCCCCCGCGCTGCAGCAACGCCTCCACACTCTCCTCGTGGCCCGTCACTGCCTGGGGGCACAGACACGCAGCGTTACAGGAAGCAGACACGCAGCGTTACAGGAAGCAGACACGCGGTGTTACAGGAAGCAGACACGCAGCGTTACAGGAAGCAGACACGCAGCGTTACAGGAAGCAGACACGCAGCGTTACAGGAAGCAGACACGCAGCGTTACAGGAAGCAGACACGCGGTGTTACAGGAAGCAGACACGCAGCGTTACAGGAAGCAGACACGCAGCGTTACAGGAAGCAGGAGGAGAAGTGTATTGAACGTGTGTGAGTGTGTATGTGAGTGTGTGTGGTGTGTGTAGGTGTGTGTAAGTGTGTGTGTGTGTGTGTGTCTCACCCCACGGTGCAGTGCTGTCCTCCCCCAGCGGTCTTTGGCTTCCACGTTGGCTCCTTTACTGAGCAGAGAGTACACACACTCTGTGTGTCCACTCAGCACCGCCAGCATCAGGGGGCTCCTGCACACACACACACACACACACACACACACATCAACACATCTACAATCACAAGATTATGATCATCATTAAGTTAAACACACACACACACACACACACACACACTCACTGTCCGTTGGTGTCCTGTATGTCCACAGTGTGTGTGTCGGTGTTGCTGATGAGAAGTCGTAGGCACTCAGGATGGCCGTTCATGGCTGTGGGAGAGAGGGTCACACTGTCACACTGAGGGTCACACTGTCACCACACACACGTTAGGAGGGAAGGAGTGTACAGCTAACTGTAAGTGTGTGCCTTCCTAAAGCAGAGATGTGTGTGTGTGGTGTGTGTGTGTGTGTACCTGCAGCGTGTATGGCCGTTCTCTTCTGAGCGTAGTCCCTGGCCACAGGGGAGGCTCCGTGGTGCAGGAGGAGGGACACGCACTCAGAGTGCCCCCTGCAGGAGGCCAGGGTCAGGGGGGTGCGGCCCTCAGGGCTCCTCACGTCCACCTCCAGCAGGGAGCCCAGCAGCACCTCCAGGGCGGAGCAGTGGCCGTGGTACGCCTGGACACACCGGCACGTCAACACCCGGGCAGGGCAGGGGGCAGGGAGCACACACACACACACCCAGGCAGGGCAGGGAGCACACACACACCAGGTAATGCTATTCTCGTGGGGCCTCGCAATTTAGTCCCATTCTAAATCCTGTTTTCCCTAAACTAAAGACCGAACCCTAATCACATCCCTATCTCCTAACCCCAACCCTTAATGTCTTTCTAACACTAACCCTCACCCCCCTACAAACAACACTGGAATTTATGGGGGACCAAGAACATTTTCTTCTGTGTTTACTCACTTAACGAGTTCACACACACACACACACACACACACACACACACACACCACACACACACACACACACACACACCACACACACACACACACACACACACACACAACACACACACACACACACCACACACACACACACACACACACACACACACACACACACACACACAACACACACACACACACACACACACACACACACACACACCACACACACACCACACACACACACACACACACACACACACACACACTCACTCACTGCGAGGTGTAGAGGGCTGACGGGGGCGTGGCTGTCTGAGTCGTTCAGGACGTCTGTCCCTGGAAGCTCCATCAACTGAGGAGGGGGAGGACGAAGAGGAGGAGGAGGAGGAGGAAGAGGAGAGGGAGGAGGAAGAGGAGAGGGAGGAGGAAGAGGAGAGGGAGGAGGAGGAGAGGGAGGAGGAGAGGAGGAAGAGGAGAGGGAGGAGGACGAGGAAGAGGAGAGGGAGGAGGAAGAGGAGGAGAGGGAGGAGGAGAGGGAGGAGGGAGGAGGAGGAAGATGAGAGGGAGGAGGAGGAGGAGAGGGAGGAGGAGGAAGATGAGAGGGAGGAGGAGAGGGAGGAGGAGGGGAGGGAACAAGCTCAACATATTGCAAGGAAACTTTTAGCCCAGCAGGTGGGGCTGGTGTACCATATGAGAGAGTCAGAGAATCAGGTGTGTTGGAGCAGGGAAACATCTAAAACATGCAGGACAGTGGGACCTGAATTCCACATACATAAAGTCTGCATCAGAACAGCACCATGTCCAACAAACAGAGGTCTGTGATGTACTCACCACATCCAGGGGTGTTTCACTGGTCATCTGAAAACAAACAGAAAGTCATACGGCCGTTTGTACACAAGCAGCTTTAACACTGAGACTAAATCAATAGTTCCTATTTAACGCCACATTGTGTCGGTGATATAAATGGTGGCGTGTGGTTTAGCTGGTAGAGTTCTGCTACGTAAGCCCAGTTCAGTGTTCAGTGTCTAGTAGCTGATGTGCTGTGTTGATGATGGTGCATGCAGACCCTGTGCAGTGTGTTCCTCTGTGCTGATCCTGTGCAGTATGTTCCTCTGTGCTGACCCTGTGCAGTGTGTTTCCTCTGTGCTGACCCTGTGCAGTGTGTTCCTCTGTGCAGTGTCTTCCTATGTGCAGTGTGTTCCTCTGTGCTGACCCTGTGCAGTGTGTTCCTCTCACCAGCTCTAGACACAGTGTGTGTCCGTAGGCGGAGGCGTAGTGAACGGGGCTGTAGCCCTCTCTGTCTCGGACCCCGGGGTTGGCGTCGTTCCTCAACAGGTACTCTAGACACCTGACACACACCGACAGCCAATCAGAAACCAGATGGGACACGCTCACATTCTCACACACACACACGAGTGCTCTCACTCACACACACCCGCTCGCTCGTCACCCACCCGCTCTCGCACACACACACCCGCGCGCGCACACACCCGCGCGCGCACACGCGCACACACACCCGCGCTGCGCACACACCCTCGCTCACCCACCACTCGCTCACACACACACACTCTCTCGCTAACACTCGTCTCTCTCTCTCTCTCTCTCTAACACACCCTCTCTCTCACCCACCCTCTCTCACACACCCTCTCTCTCTCTCTCTCTCTCACTCTCTCAGTCAGGTGACGTACTTGCCCTCGGCGTCGGAGGCAGCAGCGTAGTGCAGGGGGCTGCAGCCTCGCTCGTCCAGCTCGTTCACGCTCGCCCCGGAGCCCACCAGGGCAAACACACACTGGTAGTTACAGTTAGCAGACGCGTAGTGCAGGGGAGCCCTACACACACACACACACACACACGGGTCATAAAGGAAGAGCATGTGGTCAGCCTTGGTGTGGCTAACACTGCTGTCGCTAAGCTAACAACAACAACAACGTGTGACACAGCGATATACAGGAGAGTCTCACCTTCCGAATCTGTCCTTCCTGTTGAAGTCTGCTCCTGTGTTCAACAGCAGGTTCAGACACTCCAGGTTCCTGAGCAGACACACACCGCAGTGAGAACCAGGAGGATGGATAGATAGAACGAGGAGAGAGAGAGAGAGACGAGAGAGAGAGAGAGAGAGAGGAGAGGGAGAGGGAGAGGGAGAGGGAGAGGGAGAGGGAGAGGGAGAGGGAGAGGGAGAGGGGGAGAGGGAGAGGGAGAGGGAGAGGGAGAGGGAGAGGGAGAGGGAGAGGGAGGGAGAGGGAGAGGGAGAGGGAGAGGGGAGAGGGAGAGGGAGAGGGAGAGAGAGGAGAGGGAGAGGGAGAGGGAGAGGGAGAGGGAGAGGGAGAGGGAGAGGGAGAGGGAGAGGGAGAGGGAGAGGAGAGGGAGAGGGAGAGGGAGAGGGAGAGGGAGAGGGAGAGGGAGAGGGAGAGGGAGAGGGAGAGGGAGAGGGAGGGGAGGGTGTGTGTGAGAGAGGGGGTGTGTGAGAGAGGGTGTGTGTGAGAGAGAGGGTGTGTGTGGAGAGAGAGAGAGAGGAGAGAGAGAGGAAGGGGTCCTAACTCACCCTCCGGCTGCAGCTGCATGTAGACAGGTCCTTCCAAAGTCATCTGGGGTGTCTATGTCAAAGCCTGGTCAAATGTCACCCAGGAAGAAGAACAACATCAACAAATATATGGATCCCAGCTATGATAATGCTGGTGTGGATGTCCGGGTGTTGTTGTGTGTGTTAGTGTGTGTGTGTGTAGAGGTGAGTGTGTGTTAGTGTGTGTGTGAGTGTGAGTGTGTGTGAGTGTGTGTGAGTGTGTTAGTGTGTGTGTGTGTGTAGAGGTGAGTGTGTGTTAGTGTGTGTGTGTGTGTGTGTGTGTGTGTGTGTGTGTGTGTTAGTGTGTGTGTGTGTGTAGAGGTGAGTGTGTGTTAGTGTGTGAGTTAGTGCGTGTGTGTACCTGAGGACAGAAGCTTCCGGCAGCAGTCAGAGAAGCCGCTGAGGGCGGCCAGATGGAGGGGGGAACATGCGTGGACGCCCCGCCTACAGAGGGAGGAGTCACTGTCAGCCAGACCACCTCACCAGCTAGCCTCAACCTGCAGAGGGAGGTGTGTGTGTGTGTGTGTAGAGGTGTGGGTGTGTGTGTTGTGTAGAGGGGTGTGTGTGGGTGTGTAGAGGTGTGGGTGTGTGGGGTAGAGGTGGGGTGGTGTGTGTGTGTAGAGGGTGTGTGTGTGTGTAGAGGTGGTGTGTGTGTGGGTGTGTAGAGGGTGTGTGGGTGTGTGGGTGTAGAGGTGTGTAGAGGTGTGGGTGTGTGGGTAGAGGTGTGTGTGTGTGTGTAGAGGTGTGTGTGTGTGTAGAGGGTGTGTGTGTAGAGGTGTGTGTGTAGAGGTGTGTGTGGTGTAGAGGTGTGTGTGTGTGTGTGTAGAGGTGTGTGTGTAGTGGTGTGTAGGTGTAGAGGTGTGTGTGTGTGTGGTGTAGAGGTGTGTGTGTGTGTGTGTAGAGGTGTGTGTAGTGGTGTGTAGGTGTAGAGGTGTGTGTGTGTGTGTAGAGGTGTGTGTGTGAGACTCACTTGGCGGTGTGTGGCTCCGTTGTTGATCAGCGCGTTGATGATGAGCTCGTGTCCGTAGCGAGCGGCGATGTGCAGCGCAGAGTTCTTGTTCCTGTCCTCACAGTCGACCTCAGCTCCTGCACACACACACACACACACACCCCTGGGTGAGGACCCTGCAGGGGAGGGGGGACAGCCCAGTGGGAGGGGGTCTGGGGGGGGTGGGGGCTCACCGTTCTGGATGAGGGCCTGGGAGCGGGGAGAAACGCCCGTGGACAGCTGCCATGTGGAGAGGAGTCTTACCATCCTTACTCTGAGGAGACGGAGAGAGAGACAGAGAAAGAGACAAAGGGAGAGAAAGAGGAGAGAGAGAGAGAGACAGAAGAGAGAGACAGAGAGGGACAGAGAGAGAGGGAGAGGGATGGAGAGAGAGAGAGAGAGAGAGAGAGACAAAGAGAGAGACAGAGGGGGAAACAGAGACAGAGAGTATGAATGATTTATCTGAGGTATCATAGTGTATTGTAGGTTGGTGTTGGTGTGAACCTCTGCTTGCCCTGTCTATCCCAGGCAGTGTCCTATAAGCTCTGGTCACCCCAGCACCCTGAGGCCTGCACTCACACTGAACGCTGATGGAGAGTGTCAGCCCTGATTTGGGGAGTGTTAGGGCTGGGGGGGGGGTTGGATGGCCTCTGGTGATGAGACATATGGATGGGGGGGGGGAGGGGGGGAGGGGAGAACTGAAACCCCCAGGCTGCAAGCTGCTCTCAGGAAGGAGTGTGTGTGTGTGTGTGTGTGGTCAGGCCAGCAGACCCGGATGTGTGTGTGTGTGTGTGGTCTGACCCGGATGTGTGTGTGTGTGTGTGTGTGTGTGGTCTGACCCGGATGTGTGTGTGTGTGTGTGTGTGGTCTGACCCGGATGTGTGTGTGTGTGTGTGGTCTGACCCGGATGTGTGTGTGTGTGTGTGTGGTCTGACCCGGATGTGGTGTGTGTGTGTGTGTGTGGTCTGACCGGATGTGTGTGTGTGTGTGTGTGTGTGGTCTGACCCGGATGTGTGTGTGTGTGTGTGTGTGGTCTGACCCGGATGTGTGTGTGTGTGTGTGTGTGTGTGTGTGTGGTCTGACCCGGATGTGTGTGTGTGTGTGTGTGTGGTCTGACCCGGATGTGTGTGTGTGTGTGTGTGTGTGTGTGGTCTGACCCGGATGTGTGTGTGTGTGTGTTCTGACCCGGATGTTGACGTCAGCTCCACTGCTCATCAGCAGCTCCAGACACAGCGCCCCCTGGCGGGACGCCGCCGCAAAGTGCAGCGCTGAGAAACCCCTCTCGTTCACTGGGGACACACACACACACACACACACACACACACACACACACACACACACACACACACACACACACACACACACACACACACGTAACAATGTCTATAGCTTAGCGGTACACAGCATTTGCCAGAAGATCCCTGGTTCAAATCCCCCCGTGCACGGCTCTGGATAGAAGCACACCTGGTTGACGCTGGCGCCCGCCGCGAGCAGCTCGTTCACCACCACGTCCTGACCGTTATAGCAGGCAACATGCAGGGCTGTGTTTCCATACGTGTTCAGCTCGTTGATCTGGAGGGAGAGAAAGGGAGGGAGAGGGGGAGGGAGGGAGGGAGAGGGGGAGGGAGAGAGGGAGAGACATTAATGTGTTAATGTACTGGTCAATCTGTGTGTGAGAGAAAAAACTATAGAGAGAGTGTGTATGAATGTGTGTGTGTGTATACCTGCACGCCCAGACTCAGCAGGTACTGCACTGTGCTGGCCATGCCACTAGAGGCAGCAGTGTGCAGGGCCGTGTAGGCCTTCTTGTCCTTGCAGTTCAACTCTGCCCCGCTGGACACCAGCAGCCTCAGCACCTCCAGGTGACCTGGGGGAGGGGAGAGAGAGAGACAGAGGGAGGGAGGATGAGGGAGAAAGTGAGACGGAGGGAGGGGGGAGAGATGGAGGAGAGAGAGAGAGGGGGAGAGTGATGGAGGAGAGAGAGAGGGAGAGGGTGATGGAGGAGAGAGAAAGGGAGGGAGAGTGATGGAGGAGAGAGAGAGGGAGGGAGAGTGATGGAGGAGAGAGAAAGGGAGAGTGATGGAGGAAAGAGAGAGAGGGGAGAGTGATGGAGAGACAGAGGGAGGGAGGGAGAGACAGAGAGAGGGCGGTCAGTGAGACGCTCTCTCCCACAGCAGGGCAGATATAACAGTGTGTGTTCCCCTCTGCCTGGCCCCTCCCACAGCAGGGCAGATATAAACAGTGTGTGTTCCCCTCTGCCTGGCCCCTCCCACAGCAGGGCAGATATAACAGTGTGTGTTCCCCTCTGCCCGGCCCCTCCCACAGCAGGGCAGATATAACAGTGTGTGTTCCCCTCTGCCCGGCCCCTCCCACAGCAGGGCAGATATAACAGTGTGTGTTCCACTCTGCCCGGCCCCTCCCACAGCAGGGCAGATATAACAGTGTGTGTTCCCCTCTGCCTGGCCCCTCCCACAGCAGGGCAGATCTAACAGTGTGTGTTCCCCTCTGCCTGGCCCCTCCCACAGCAGGGCAGATATAACAGTGTGTGTTCCCCTCTGCCTGGCCCCTCCCACAGCAGGGCAGATATAACAGTGTGTGTTCCCCTCTGCCCGGCCCCTCCCACAGCAGGGCAGATATAACAGTGTGTGTTCCCCTCTGCCCGGCCCCTCCCACAGCAGGGCAGATATAAACAGTGTGTGTTCCACTCTGCCCGGCCCCTCCCACAGCAGGGCAGATATAACAGTGTGTGTTCCCCTCTGCCTGGCCCCTCCCACAGCAGGGCAGATCTAACAGTGTGTGTTCCCCTCTGCCTGGCCCCTCCCACAGCAGGGCAGATCTAACAGTGTGTTTTCCACCTGGCCTTACCCATGTAGGCCGCCCAGTGGATCGCTCTCCTGTCTTTCTTATCAAACGCATTGATGTTGGCCCCTCTGGAGAGAAGCAGCTTCACCATCTGAGACACACACACACACACACACACACACGACATATCTCTGTAATATCACACGCTAACACACCAGATTCTGCAGCGTGTGTGTGTGTGTGTGTGTGTGTACCTCGAGGTGTCCGCTGAAGGCGGCGTGGTGGAGGGCGGTGCGTCCCGCCCGGTCTGACACGTTCACGTTGCTCAGCAACGGGACCAGCGCCTCGGCGCAGCGCACCGCCTTGTTGCTGGCGGCGACGTGGAGCGGCGTCTGCCAGTTCTTGTCGCGGCCGTTGACGTCCGCGCTGTGCTTCAGCAGCATCGTCACGGCGTCCTGGAGGGGAGACCGTCTCAGTAGGTGTATTTTGAGTAAATGTCATGTGTGTGTGCATATGTGTGTGTGAAACGTGTGCATGTGTGTGTGTGAACGTGTGTGTGAACGTGTGTGTGTGTGTGTGTGTGTGTGTATGTGTGTGTGAACGTGTGCATGTGTGTGTGTGTGAACGTGTGGTGTGTGTGCATATGTGTGTATGTGAACGTGTGTGTGTGTGCATATGTGTGTGTGAACGTGTGTGTGTGCATGTGAACGTGTGTGTGTGAACGTGTGTGTGTGCATATGTGTGTGTGTCTGTGAACGTGTGTGTGTGAACGTGTGTGTGTGGTACCTCGCTGCCAGAAGCTACCGCTCGGTGAAGAGGAGTTAACCATTTGTTGTCTTTGGCATTTACCCTGGCTCTGGTGGAGAGAGAGGGGAGCAGGAGAGAGAGAGGGGGGGGAGAGAGAGGGGGGGGGAGAGGGGGGGGGAAGAGAGAGGGGGGGGGGAGAGAGAGGGGGGGGAGAAAGAGGGGAGCAGGAGAGAGAGAGGGGGAGCAGGAGAGAGAGGGGATGCAGGAGAGAGAGGGGGGGGGGAGGATAGAGAGGAGCAGGGAGAGAGGGGGGGAGCAGGAGAAAGAGGGGAGCAGGAGAGAGAGGGAGCAGGAGAGAGAGGGGAGCAGGAGAGAGAGGGGGAGCAGGAGAGAGAGGAGCAGGAGAGAGAGGGGAGCAGGAGAGAGAGGGGAGCAGGAGAGAGAGGGGAGCAGGAGAGAGAGGGGAGCAGGAGAGAGAGAGAGGGGAGCAGGAGAGAGAGGGGGGGAAAGAGAGAGCAGGAGAGAGAGAGGGGGAGAGAGGGAGGGGAGAGAGAGAGAGGGGGGGTGGTTACGAGAAACTGAATCAAAGTGTGACTGCCCTGCTCCATGTAGACTCTAAATGTGTAGGGGGGGTGGGGGTCGTCCCAGGAGCCCCGGGGCCTAGGGAACGTGTCCCACGAGGTCTGGGGGCCCAGCTGTTGAGGGGGGCGGGGGGGTTTAAAATAGACAAGCTGCACCTGTTGTCGTCCTATCACGTTGCTGAGCAACAGCTAACCCCTCCCCCTTTATCGGAGGCTGAGATCAACAGTTAAAATCCAGTCGGCTGACCCCTGACATACATGTTGGGGGGTTAAGGGGTCATGGGTCACACATTGTGGTGTCTGAAGACAGCTGTTAGAGGGATGAGGGTGGCCTGGACCGGGACGAGGTCAACGTGGATAACAGCAGTGAGGCAGGGTGGTGGCAGTAAAGGTGGGGTGGTGGCAGTAAAGGTGGGTGGTGGTGGCAGTAAAGGTGGGGTGGTGGCAGTAAAGTGTGGTGAGTAAAGGTGGGTGGTGGCAGTAAAGGTGGGGGTGGTGGCAGTAAAGGAGGGGTGGTGGCAGTGAAGGTGGTGGCAGAGTGAGGCAGTGAGGCAGGGTGGTGTAGCAGTGAGGCAGTGAGGCAGGGTGGTGTAGCAGTGAGGCAGTGAGGCAGGGTGGTTAGCAGTGAGGCAGTGAGGCAGGGTGGTTAGCAGCGTCAGGCTACCTGAGAGGATGAGCAGCTCGATGATCTCAGCGTCTCCCAGGTAGGCAGCAGCGTGCAGGGGGGTCCGCTTCTCGTTGTCCTGGGGAGGGTACACACACACACTTAACACCATTGCTTCTCCAGCATCCAGAGAGATGTATTGAAGGCACTAAACCACACATCGATTGTCCACGCGAGGTCAGTGGAGCCACAGACAACATGAGCCCAGGGAGGAGGGACGACCCTTCATCATGCTTTCACTCCTCCTCTCTCACGCCCTCCATCTCCGCTCTGCTCGTCCACCCCCCCGCTAGCCTGTGAATCCCTCGTGTCTCTTTGTGATGTCTGTGCCCTTCACCCCCGCGGTCACAACCACGGCTCAACTCTCTGTTCCTTTCAATCATTTCATCTGTGGAACAAACTAAATGTGCAGTTGGCTTTTGAAGATGGAGAGAGCAGTCTGTCTCCCTCAGTGAGACTATCCATCCATTGTCCTCTCTTGCTCTTGCTCTCCCACTCTCCCTCTCTCTCTCCTCGCTCTTTCCATGCCCTGTTCTGTCAGAGCACTGGAGGGCAATCAGGAAAGTGGAGCCATAAACAACGTCACATGACAAGGCTGGCAGCCCACGATTGGTCTGACCCAATGTTGCTGACTCCCGGAGTCGACTATGATGACCCCAGCATTCTAAACCCACAGGATGGAGAAGAGGGAGGGCGGGGCAGAGACTGGAGAGAAAGACGGATGGATGAAGGGAGCGAGAGAGACAGGGAGAGTGATGGAGGGAGGAGAGAGAGGGAGAGGGTGATGGAGGGAGGAGAGAGAGAGGGAGAGTGAGGGAGAGAGAGAGGGAGAGTGATGGAGAGAGGAGAGAGAGGGAGAGGGTGATGGAGGAGGAGAGAGAGAGAGGGAGAGTGATGGAGAGGAGAGAGAGAGAGGGAGGGTGATGGAGGAGAGAGAGAGGGAGAGAGGGAGGGAGAGAGATGGAGGAGAGAGAGAGAGAGGGAGGGGGATGGGAGGAGAGAGAGAGGGAGAGAGATGGAGGAGAGAGAGAGAGGGAGAGGAGGGAGGAGGAGAGAGAGAGACAGGGAGAGGGAGTGATGGAGGAGAGAGAGAGAGGGAGAGTGATGGAGGAGAGCGAGAGAGAGAGCAGGAGAGTGATGGAGGAGAGAGAGAGATGGAGGAGAGAGGAGAGAGGGGAGAGAGTGATGGAGGAGAGAGAGAGGGGGGGAGAGAGATGGGAGGAGAGAGAGACGAGAGGGGAGGGAGAGAGAGAGGAGGAGAGAGAGAGACAGGGAGGGTGATGGAGGAGAGAGAGAGGGAGAGTGATGGAGGAGAGAGAGAGAGGAGGAGAGAGAGAGAGAGAGAGGGAGAGTGATGGAGGAGAGAGTGATGGAGGAGAGAGAGAGAGAGAGAGAGTAGAGTGATGGAGGAGGAGAGTGATGGAGGAGAGAGAGAGGAGTGAGAGTGATGGAGGAGAGAGAGTGAGTGAGAGTGATGGAGGAGAGAGAGAGATGGAGGAGAGAGAGAGAGGGGAGAGTGATGGAGGAGAGAGAGAGATGGAGGAGAGAGAGAGAGGGAGAGTGATGGAGAGAGAGAGAGAGAGACAGGGAGAGTGATGAAGGAGAGAGAGAGATGGAGGGAGGAGAGAGAGAGAGAGAGAGAGAGGGTGTGAGATGATGTGACGGGAGCAGTGAGGAGGGCTGTGCTCTAACATAAACATTAGGTTGTTAAAGAGTTCTAACAAGGGGAGACGCTACTGTCTGTACCAGACAACCAGAGAGGCGAGGGGGCGGGTGGAGTCCCTCTGCCAGAAAGCACTTTCAGACAGCCAGTCAGTCAATCAATAGGTGCCCAAATCAATGTCTGCCTGGTTGTCTGAGGTTACTACCCCCGCCCTGCCCCGCCCCCAGGCCCCGCCCCCATGATGCGTGACTCAGTGAGTGTTTGGCTGTTCCAGATCGAGACAGAACACTGAGTGTGTGTGTGTGTGTGTGTGTGTGTGTGTTTGTACCTGCACGTTGACATCTTCCTTCTTGAATATGAGGGAGCGGACTTCGTCTGGGTCCACGTTGAAGATGGCTCTCAGCAGAGACGGCTACGGGCGAGGGAGAGAGAGAGAGAGAGAGAGATAGAGAGAGAGAGAGGTAGAGGAGAGATGAGAGGAGAGAGGGGAGAGAGGAGAGAGAGAGAGGAGAGAGAGAGAGAGACGAGAGAGAGAGAGAGAGAGGAGAGAGGATGAGGGAGAGGAGAGAGAGAGAGAGGGAGAGAGAGAGAGAGAGAGAGGGAGAGAGAGAGGCGAGGAGAGAACAGTGAGAGGGGGAAATCAAAACAACAAGGGAGGAAGGAGGAGGCCATAAGTCAATGAGGTTGTAGTAAAACGCAGCAGGTGTCGGGTCACGTTTAATGACAGATCTTGTCAGTAGCAACAGCTGCAGGGCAAACAGGAGAAAAAACACTGCCCTGCCACCCTCACCCAAACACACCTACCAGCTCACACCTGGTCTCTATGTCTCTATGTGCTGACACAAGCAAACACACCGGGGAACATGGCCGTGTTCACACAGAGAAAATAGTTGTCAAAGACATGAGAAATATTGTAACAGGACAGAGAGAGAGAGGCACAGAGACAGATAGGGAGAGAGAGAGAGACAGGGGGAAGGAGAGACAGACAGAGAGAGGGGGGGAGAGAGACAGGGTGAGGGAGAGAGAGACAGACAGAGGGAGAGAGAGAGAGACAGGGTGAGGGAGAGAGAGACAGACAGAGGGAGAGACAGAGAGACAGGGTGAGGGAGAGACAGACAGAGAAAAACAACAGAGAATCTGCTCCACCGATGATGTTTCATCTCATCTCCACTCCAGCTCATTAGGATGTGGTCATGTGATGACAGGGCGGGTGGTAGGGGGTGTGAGGACTAGCGCTGGCTCTCTGAGGGCTGGTGACAGGGGCTGGTGACAAGCTCCACTGACCAGCTCCCCCTCACTGGGCCATGCTAACCAATGTCAAAAATGTGTGTGTGGGTGTGTGGGTGCCTGACGGACTGCAGTTTGTAAACAATATGCCTTACTGACACGCACACACCTCATGGCTGCTAAACGTGACGCAGGCCTTTCACACACTCACACACACTCCGTCCCAGTGGGGGGTGGCTGGGTGTAAAGATAGATCAGTTATTCCATTCAGACCCCGGCCGTCTCCCCAGCAGTCTCTCTCAGTCCCCCAGCTCTCCTGAAATAACTGTAACTAACGGGCATGTCTGCGTCCGTCTCGGGCCTATTAGGACCTAATAACTAAAGACAATAGGAGGGACCACAGGGGAGACATGAAGCCACAGCACTAAGCCTGTCATCATGAACCAGCTGGACCTTATAGTCTCTCTCTCTCTCTCTCTCTCTGTACATTCGGCTGACAATCTCCTCAGATCCTCCGGACAAGGCTGTGATTCTTCTGCTGCTATATTGAGCACTGTGGCTTATACCTAATGTGCACTGTATTGTCTGACTGCATTCTTCACAGGGGTACTGTAGCAGCATCAAAGCTCGGGCGAAACGTTAAGCTGGGATTGAACCCCTCGACGCCCCGAGCAATCTTCCCCGAGTCTAACAGAAGGTCATTTCACAGGATTCCACCGACCGTGGTTAGCTGTGGTCCAACACGCTGGGCCTAGCCATATGCTACGCTAGCCGCAGCCAAGCAAACCACTGAGAAACCTTAGCTGAACGTACGCGGAACCAAAACAGAAAAGGTGGGCTCGAGAGCATCTCACCTTGTCTTCCTGTGCGGGAGCTCTGCGTGGTGCATGATGGGATCTGCGGTCCAGAGAGGTTTTTGGGTGAGGTGGGGGCGAGGGCTCGTCCTCCTCCACCTCCTCCAACACCACGATACACACACGACTCGCACGCTCAGACCGCATCAGGAACACACACACGGTGCGGGCTTATCCACGCACACACACACACACAACACTCCTCACCAATCCTGGAGCACCATCGCTTCAAGACGCAAAAAAGAAGACACTGTCCTCCCTCTAACACACACACACACAGCTTCCTGAACGTCTTCCACACACACTGCAGCTCCTGAGTTAGAATCCGGTGTGAGAGCGAGCTGACGTCCTCCCACTGTCCTCCAGTGTTGCTGTGCTACATGGCAGCTCCCCCGTCTCCCTCTCTCTCTCTCTCTCTCTCTGTGTCTCTCTCTCTCCCTCTCTCTGACACACACGGCAGCAGGGAATTCCTTTGCGCAATGGTGTGGCGGTAGCAACATGCGGCAGAATGATCCAGGCAGGCTTGCCTACAGGAAGCTACAGATCCTCGCTGCCGCGCTGCAGCCAGACACACACATGCGCAGGGACACACACACACACGCGCAGGCAGGCACGCTCGGAAAAGACACACACACACGACCCTGCGACTAGCGTGGACAATTCTACAATGAGTGTTGCTCTGTACGAGAAGACTGCTGAGAGAGAGAGAGGGAGGGAGGGAGAGAGGGAAGAGGGAGGGGAAAAGGGGGAGAGGGAGCGAGCAAGGGAGAGGGAACCGAGAGAGAATGGTTGACGGAGATGAGAGACGTATTGAGCGTGTCAGGGGTGGAAAGGTAGAGGGAGGTAAGGAAGAGGGATGGGGAGGGCAGGAAGAGAGGACATGGGGGGAGAGAGAGAGAGAGGGTTGTATATGTAAGTTAATAGACAGAGTGCATACAGCAGAGAAATGTGAAGCATAAATTGGTAGAGGGGGAGGGGCAAGGAGAGGACAACAGTGGAGGTGGAGAGAGAGCAAGAGAGAGCGAGAGAGAGAGCGAGAGAGCGAGAGAGAGCGAGAGAGAGCGAAAAGAGAGCGAGAGAGAGCGAGAGCGAACGAGAGAGCGAGAGAGAGCCTAGCTCAGCTCCATCCAAACGAGCGTCAGCAGTAGACACAAGGTCATCCGTCTGGTCACAGAAGGTCTCTAATGGTCTAAGCTGAGCTGGCGTGGTCTCTCCACTGCTTCCATAAGCCATGTTAGCCTGTGACGGGAAACGTGCTGACTGTCCAGAAAGCATCATCTTCACTGCAGTCTAATGTCAGCTAAGCCGACTGGGCTTTAGAACATTCAGGAAAGTCACCCGTGAAAAGACCAGTGAGAAATGACAGGTGGAAGGATAAAGGCGAGTGTGGACAGAGTCGATAGTTGGTGTGTTTCTGCTGGCCAGACTGGGATCCTCCAAGTACTCTCAGAAACACAGTGAACAACCAGAGACCCGTATTCTTCTAGAACTTAGAGAGAAGTATGCTGGGATGGTTTTGTGTGTGTGTGTGTGTGTGTCAAATCAGTGTCTCCCACTGGGGCATTGGTGGCAGAGCTTCAAGAGTTCCCGAGCTCCTCATTAAAAAACGGGAACAAACGAGCCCCCAGAATGCCAGGCCGGCTAACAAGAGCGGTGTGTGCCAATCCCCCTTCATATGCAAGACACAACACGGCCTGAAGACCCAGCAGGAGACGGGAGGAGGGGGAGCGCTTGACACGGAGAGGGAGGAGAGACAGAGAGATAGACAGACGAGAAGTGAGAAAAGAAAAAAAGAGCGAGGAGAGAGAGAGAAGGAACGAGAAAATGAAAGAGAGAGAAAAGAGAGAGAAAAACGACAGAGGAGAGAGAGAGAGAGAAAAGAGAGAGAGAAGAGAGAGAAGAAAGAAAAAGAGAGAGAGAGAGAAGAGAAAGAGAGAATGAAAAAAAGTTCATTCAAAACCAGAGCTTAAATTTGGCTCTGTATTTCGCAAGCCAAATGTGATGGAGCCCATTCAAAGCTACACTCCCAGCCACAGCATCTGTTTCCAGGATAGGAAGTTTATGTGTATGGGAAGTGTTTTGAAGCCATGACACACTGGGTAAACATGCTTCTCCTACCCATCCCAATACCATCAACCCAGAGGACTCCTTCAGCATACACCACAGAACACACTACTCAATGCATGTTATAAAAGAGTCATTCAATAAAGCAGTGTTCAGTTCAGGATGGGTATTCAACATGGAGGCTTTTAGGCAGTGGGCTTAAAATACCTGCTGTGTTTCTGCTGAGTCGGAGAACCTCACATACACTACTGCATCAGGGGGACCAAAACAAGAGGCATAACATGTACACACACACACACACACCACACACGTCTCTCTCTTCTCCCCCGTCTCTCTCTCACACACACACACACACACACACTCTCTCTCTCTCTTCTCCCCTTGTCTCTCTCTCACACACCACACACACACACCACACACACACTCTTCTCCCCCGTCTCTCTCTCACTCACAC
Source organism: Mallotus villosus (assembly GCA_903064625.1). Lineage (NCBI taxonomy): Eukaryota > Metazoa > Chordata > Actinopteri > Osmeriformes > Salangidae > Mallotus > Mallotus villosus. Next base: position 81,535 of record CAEFZP010005677.1, read on the forward strand.
ACACACACTCTCTCTTCTCTCCTCTCCACCGTGTCTCTCTCTCGCTCACACACACACTCTCTCTCCCCGTCTCTCTCTCACCACACACACACACACACTCTCTCTCTCTCCTCTCCCCGTGTCTCTCTCTCTCACACACCACACTCTTCTCCCCGTCTCTCTCTCACTCACACACACACTCTCTCTCTCTCCTCTCCCCGTGTCTCTCTCTCTCACACACACACACACTCTCTCTCCCCGTCTCTCTCTCACTCACAACACACACTCTCTCTCTCTCCTCTCCCCGTTGTCTCTCTCTCTCACACACACACTCTTCTCCCCGTCTCTCTCTCACTCACACACACACACTCTCTCTCTCCTCTCCCCATGTCTCTCTCTCTCACACACTCACTCTCTCTTCTCCCCCTGTCTCTCTCTCTCTCTCACACACACACTCTCTTCTCCCCCGTCTCTCTCTCTCTCTCAGACACACACACACACACTCTCTCTCTTCTCCCCCTTCTCTCTCTCTCTCTCTCTCTCTCTCTCAGACAGACACACACAAACACACACTCTCTCTCAGGCTCTCACACACACACTGAGTGTTTTGCAGGACTACCATGACCCTTGTTCTATCGGTTAGAGTCTAACCCTTTCCATTGGGAGTAATGTGTGTAACATGACCGCATGTCCCTGACATTGAGACACGCAGCTCTGGTATGTAGTAACATGAAGGCCAGTATGAAAGTGAAGGTTATTCATATTAATTTAGGAACTTGGTTAGGCTTCAAATATCTGTACTCGGGATATGTGTCTACAACTTAGGTCAACATGTTTCTATACGATTCAACTATCTAATTATCAAACAAGTTGACACAGGCTAAAACAAATGGCACAATTATTAATACTGCGTTCCCTCTGCCCACCTCTTTCGTGACTTAAGGATTACACAGAGGACAAAGAGATCTTTCAAATCGTTTTTTTGTGCTCAGTTGTCCTAAAAAGCACAATATCTCTAAGCAGAAGAGAGAGGAAGAGTGAGATGGAGAAAGGTGTTTAGTAGACTCCTAATACAGTGATTAATCAGGCTCGGCTTCTGCTTAAGCCCGTCTGTGGTTATCGGACTCCCTCTAGAGGCGAGAAAAGTAGCTACCTGTAATTATACACAGCCTTCTACCCCACTCCTCTTCATCCACAGAACTCTCACACACTTGCATCACCTCTTCTCAAGCCGCCGTTTAGAGGCTATTTTCGTCTCCTTGTCTAGTTCTGTCAATGAGCGACACTGTATAACAATACAGATGACCTCATATCAACCAACCCCTCTTCCGTTAAACTGGACAATCCCGTAGCCAATAGGTCTTACGGCATAGCCCTGCATGTGACAGTGTTGCACATGCCAGTTCGGTGTGCGCATGTGCTTTTGCTCTAAACTTGGAGCACTAATTAATGATGGAGGAGTACACTTTACCCAACCACAGCTGTTGGGCACTATAAACACAGTATCTTGCATCGTCTGTCAATCAATGTATTGTGAAGGTTACACTTATATAAAAATATATCGTTGTTATTCTAAGAAGTCAGACAAAGAAAATGCATTCAGATTAGAAAAAGAAAGTTAAATGCTGATCAATTTGGCACTAAGAAGGAGTGAGACGACTGGGCAGTAGACTGACAAGCCAACTATTCCTCATGGTGGAGTGATAGTGACAGCCTCACCTGTTGCTGTTGAATGAAGCCTGATACTGTAGAGGCCGGAGAAAGTCGCTGACTAGGTACAGTTTCACGATGGAAATACTTAGCGTTAAACTATTATTGGAGACTTACATCGCAATTATCAAGACACGTGACCCATTAACTATACTTTTACAATACCCATCACAATATATGACTTAACAAATTACCCTGACACAAAAAAAATCGAGATGTCTTGTCAATCTAGTTGCTTAAAAGCAGTAAAGGGTTGCGGCAAGATCAACAGGTTAAGAAACAATTGGTTAGCTTTAAAGCTCCAAGCACGAACCAACTACATAATGTAGCTAGCTAGTACACTGACATCTTCCCAAATCTGTTTTAACGTCAAAAAGCACGCTACTACTAGTGAGTTATCTAGTTAGTTGCTAGTAGCAAGCAAGCTAACTTGCTTCTATCAACCTTACTGACACCAGGCAAGCTACACTTTTTGAGCTAACTAACCAAGTAGCTAGCGGCTAATCAACCCAACTCTGCTAATTATCTAGCTAGTTAGCTTACTAACTAACTACACAACTAACTATACGTGCCCTTCTTTAGCTAGCTTGCTGTGTCCAGCTAGCTAACGTTAGCGAGCTACACTAGCCCAGCTGGTAGTTTGCAAGCTAGTTCTCAGTTAGCCAGCAAGTGGCGTGCTAGTAGTAGCAACTCACCTGGTCTCGAATCTTTAGAACCACCATGTTCCCCCCGCAGAAGTGTCAGAGTGGCTCTCAAGGCCGTAACGGTGTGGCAGAGTGCACCGGGACCGGATCGCTAGCCAGCCGAGCTACTCCGCTGAAACTCGTCCCAAGTCTCCCCTTTCCTGCCTGGCAAACACAGGAGGCAACAAAATCCACAACATTACCGCCACACATACGGAGCAGTTACGAGATCACTGATTGGCTCTGGAGGAAGTCCATCTCGTAACAATAGAGACTGTGGTTAGTCGCCTAAAAATCCATGGTTAGGATTAGTTTGTCCATATATGTATTTGCAAAGTGTTGAACATTGAGTTGAAATGATACGTTTGTAGGCCTAAATAATAGCTTTAAAGGTGGAAGTGTTTGAGCTGAAGAGCACGTCTTAAAAAGTTGTGTGGTTTTACGTAAAGCGCAATAACGCCACCATGCGGCAGGTTATAGGGAAGGCAGGTACCTTTCAAGTCCCCAGGATGAAAACCTACAAGCCCAAAGCAGACATTTAATAGCATCAGAGCCCGTGGGTTGGGTTCAGGATTAACGGTTGACAAGGATATCTCAAATAATAACAACAATGTAATCAGCTGTACCTCTGTGGCCTAACAAACACATAATTAGACAGGTGTGGACTGAGCTGTTTTTTCTTCAAGTTGTCAGCATTGCAATCATCCCACCTCATCCCTGTTACGTCAAGCTTTATGTAGGAGGAAAGAGTTTCCCGGCGCCGAAAATAAGATTTATCTGCGAAGTGGTGTTTTCACACCATAGTTTATTTATGGAGAAAGCTATCTCTGGATAGTCAGTCAGTGCCTACGTGTGTGAGAGAGTGAGAGAGAGAGAGAGAGAGAGAGAGAGTGTGAATGTTTGTGTGACTGTAAGTCCCTAGGATCTTCTTAGCCTCTCTAAGCTGGTGGCAAAATATCCCGCTAACTCTACAGGAATGTGTGCGACTGAGGAGCAGCACTCATTCCATAGGTGTGAGACAAGAGACCAAGAATGACGCAACCAGACAGACAGGCAATGAAGAGTCATTCTACAAATACAAGTCACAGGATCAAAATAGATCATTTAACTACATTCTGAAATGTAACTGGCAAAACCAACTTGCACAACTAGGCAGTTAATCAACCCTCAACTCGTGAAGTAAGACACCACACACACACCCACTGGTCAGTTAGTCTGAGTTACTGTTTTATTATTAGTGTTATACTGTTCTGAGCGTAGCTGCTCCAAAGGAAGAGTTGATAAGCATGATGCAAAAACACCCTAAAAGTCCTTTTAAAGTCGCATAAAATGACTGTGACATTCTGATTCTTTTTTTTGTTGTTGTTTTGTTAAAGAAAAATATGAAAATAGAGTTGACAGTACATTTAGGCACACTATTGATACACACTGTACACCGATATGCACAATTTTCATTTTCATAGATTCATATGTACTGGGGATAAAATTAAAAATAAAACCTGACAAGCCATCCTACATGGAGCAATGAGGCGATGCCTAAAGGCAATGTCACCTTATGTCACCTCTTCCAGAACAGTGACCAAAATCCTCCTCCCTTTTTAGCATCGAGGTCTTGAGGAGTTCATGTCCTCATTTAGCCAATCAGAATCCCCCAGTCCTGCTCAGTGCAGGCCAATCACAGCAGACAAGGGACAGTTCCATCCAATGGCAGCAGCAGAATGGAGCTCTGTTCAGCCAATAGGATGGCTCTCCCACAGTCACTCTCCGGTAAGTGCTCTTCAGCAGTGATTCTATTGGTCACAGGACAGATTTCCTGTGATGCTATTGGTCAGGAGATGCTTCTCTCCATCCTGGCATTGGTTCATACATCAGAAACAGAGAATCGGACAAGAGAACAGGTTTGTTATGCATGAGCCCCATTGGCTGTCACTGAACCAACAAGCATGTCAGCTTGTTCAAGGAGTGACAGTTAGCTTTAGACCAACTGCCTCTCAGGTCTTCGGTCTCCCCGCTGCTCGGAACTCTCTTGCTACTACCGAGTCGACAGGGAAGAGCGCAGATTCACCAGGAGGGGGAGAGGAAGAAAAGACTTATAAAACAAGTCTGTAAAAAAAACACTGTACTTTACATCAACGGAATGTAAGTTGTTGGGATCAGCAGATATTTTTTTTCCTAAGGGAAAATTCTCTTAGACTTTTGTGTCGTTTCTCCAAACAGTATTGACGTGTCTTTTTTCTTCAATATACAATTATTTGAATATACATGCATTAAAGAAAAAATATTGCACAAAATTAAAAGTGATTAACTAGGGATATATCTCCATTTGTGTTTTCCTTTCTGTGACGTAGTCGTGTGTCAGAAGAGCTACTCCTAGCACGCGTCTCTTGGTTTGTAATATTAAGGCTGGTTCACTAACTCACACTGGCACAGCTTCTGACTGAGGAGGATTGCATCTTAGTGCTAACACACACACTCGCATGTACACACAAACACTTACACACACACCTTCTCATTCAGAACAAAGGAACACACTATAGACCAGTCACCGGTACATTCTTTGCAGCATAGCTCCGTATGCTTGGACAGCCAGAGATCTCTCCTCGACAGGGACCAAGAGTAACACACTTCATCCTGTTCTGTAGTCTCATGTTCTCGAGTGTGTCGTCCCCCCCCCCTCCCCCCCCCTCACATGATCATCGATATCGAGCACAGTTATGCCATCAGTTTCTCCACATCATACATACAAACACGTATACAGAGAACAGCTGGAGAGCTTTGGTTGTCAGGGTTACGACAGTAGTGTTAAAAACCGGGGTGTGCCTCAGCCTATCCGAGAAGGGTTAGGTTAAGCAGGTGATGTCACTTCTTCGACATGTAAAATAATAACACACACACACACACAGAAAACCAAGAACAGCAAAAAAACCAAAGTCAGAACCCTTCTTGGAACATCATGATGAAGGCTTTGCGTCAGAAAAAAAACATCTTCAGAATAAATAATCCCAATCTGGAGTTAGATCGTGAGACCTAGTTGACCTACCGCTACAGACAACATTTGGTAATATCAATACGAACACCATGACATTTTGTGTTCATACACTGGTGACTGCTTTTAGAAAAGGGTGATCAAAGATGATGCCTGTGCCTCGGGCTGCTTTGAAGACGTTGAATTTAGGTGCAATAAAATAAAAAATAAACTGTGATCAGACGGCCCTCAGCCTCAGCCTCAGCTACCCTGGAGACAGAAGCAGAGAGGGGCGGGGGAGGCGGGGCTTAAGGGGGTAAGGCGTGAAAGGAGGGGGGGGGGTAGCATGTTCCATACCCCCACACTATCGCTACTCCTGCAGGTTAAAAGCATACATGAGATGTCTGTGGGCCGCTCTGGGCTGACCACACAGATCAAATAAAAACGATCATCTTCAAACAGAAACTTCAAAGAAAAGAGAGGGATGGAAAAAAAAGAAAAAAAGATGGAAATGGAAACGGAACCTCCTCCCATAATCGCCCGCTACATTTAGTCTCTTGGTGGCACGAATGGGAGAGGGGATGGGTTTATGTTCCTGTGTTTGTGAGAGGAGAGAGGGGAGGGGTTTATGTTTCTGTGTGAGAGGAGAGAGGGGAGGGGTTTATGTTCCTGTGTGTGTGAGAGGAGAGAGGGGAGGGGCTTATGTTCCTGTGTGTGTGAGAGGAGAGAGGGGAGGGGCTTATGTTCCTGTGTTTGTGAGAGGAGAGAGGGGAGGGGTTTATGTTCCTGTGTTTGTGAGAGGAGAGAGGGGAGGGGTTTATGTTCCTGTGTTTGTGAGAGGAGAGAGGGGAGGGGTTTATGTTCCTGTGTTTGTGAGAGGAGAGAGGGGAGGGGTTTATGTTCCTGTGTTTGTGAGAGGAGAGAGGGGAGGGGTTTATGTTCCTGTGTTTGTGAGAGGAGAGAGGGGAGGGGTTTATGTTCCTGTGTGAGAGGAGAGAGGGGAGGGGCTTATGTTCCTGTGTGTGTGAGAGGAGAGAGGGGAGGGGCTTATGTTCCTGTGTTTGAGGGACTCTTGACGGAGATCTCGTTACCTAGGCTAGTCCGGCAGGGAAGGGAGCAGTGACAACTCGTAGGAAGGACACAGACTAATAATGTTCCATCACACAAAACACTCTTTGCCTAAATCATCACGTATAACCTCCACACGCCTCACCTCAGCCACAAACCGTGCGTGTGCGTGAGAGCGTGCGTGTGCGTGAGAGTGCGTGCGTGCGCTCGCCGTTTCCCTTCCCTCCTGTCACCTCTTCAAGCAGGCTTTTTGTTTCTGCGAGTATCTGTGTGTGCGCGGCGAGCGTGAGTGCAGCTTGACGAACAGCTCGGGGAACTTGTACTGGGGGAACATGGTCTCTAGGAAGCCCTCCAGGAACACGTAGACCAGGCGGCGGTTCATGGGCTGGTGCTGGAACATGTCGAAGACGCGGAGGATGCCCTTGCGGGTGGTGTCCGCTCCGATGATGTGCTTTAGCTCGTCTGGTGAGGAGGGGCGAGAAGCCGGGGGGGGAGAGGAGGGAGCGGGAAGTACAGAAGCAGAGTAAGTCATATTTAGATATCCCAGAATCCTGCAAGAATTAGATTGTGTAACCTCAGGTTAAGCCCAGAGGTTAGGATTGAGTGTATGATGTTGACCTGGGCCAAAGCAGAGATAAGTAGGATAGTGAGGCTATCCTGAGTCAGTACAGTAAGCCAATGACTTACAGGGACAGGCTAGTATGAACCACAGCACATGCTAGTTCTGAGGCGATGCAGTTTCACTCGTAAACCCTGCATCTGAGGGTGTGTGTGTGTGTGTGTGTGAGTATATCTTACCTGGCATGATCCCCAGAAGGTTGGTCTTGGCAGCGACTCGTGTCCTCATGCGGATGCTCTTGTCCCGGCGAGGTAGAGTCTCAGCCAGAATCCCATTGGGCCAGTATGAATCCCTGAACACGGATAGGTACGCTGAGAGTTACGGACTGGTTCCCCGACCAATCAGGAGGCAGACTACATAAAAGCGTAGGGGAGAGGCGTTACCTGAACTTCTTGACGTAGTCTGCCACCTGCTCTGGAGATGTCATGTAGTCCACATGATCCACGATCTTCCTACAGAACACAGACCACACACACAGACATGTAAGAGAGAGATTGTGTGTGACAGGTGTGTGTGTGACACGTGTGTGTGTGTGTGTGCGTGGTACCTGTTCATGGTGTCTCCGTAGGTGGCTCTGATGAGTTGCTGCAGAAGGTTCTTGATGTTTCTGCGTAACCACTGGTTCCTCTCCTTCAGGTCGAACACCTCGTCCATCAGCAGCAGCATCACGCGCAGGGGGATGTTGTCATCCACCTACACGCACATACACACGCACGCACGCACACACACACACACACACTAATATGAACTACACTCTTTTTTCCAGATTGAATTCAGAGACAACAGAGAGAGAGACAGTAAAGCAGAGGAGAAGAAAAGACCCGGGGGGAATCGAACCCCGGTCCCTGCTGTGAAGCCTCAGATCTAGTGGTGCACGCTCTCACTCAGAGAGACACCCAAGACAACTTTTTGTATTACGCACGCACGCACGCACACACACTCACGTTATCATCCAGCTGGGCGGAGACTCGGCAGTGTTCGGGGTCGATGTCGGACTTGGGCAGCATGGGAGGCACCTGGGAGCAACAAGACACATCTGGTCAGAGAGCGGGCGACCAAGCTCGGCGACCAAGCTCGGCGCTGGAGAACGGCGGTTAGCCGTGGAGCGGAGGCAGCTAGCGGAGGCAGCTAGCAGAGGCAGCTAGCGGAGGCAGCTACCTTGAATACGGACTGTTTGAAGTCCTGGCCCAGCCTCTCTGACATGCGGCCCATGTTGTCTGAGACCTTGTTCATCCCCTCGGCCAGGCTGTCTGGGAGCCCCTTCACCGCCTGGGACACATTCCTCATGGAGCTGCGGAGCGGGTTCACAAACGTGTCCATCTGGTGGGGGGTGTGTGTGTGTGTGTGTGTGTGTAGGACAGGGATGTGTGTGTGTGTGTGTAGGACAGGGGTGTGGGGGGGGTGGGGGGTAAACATACGTTAAGACACACAAAAGGCTGAAAAAAGTATTCACAAACATCTAGCAATGTGTTAGAGATGCCCATGGAAGAATTCCTGTGCATGGAAACCCTGGTGTGTGTTTGTGTGTGTGTACCTTGCGTGCAAAGTCTCCCTTGCCCTTGCTGTAGGCCTTGTTCTCCAGGAAATCATACACGTACGGAACCAGTGTGGGGCAGGCCTTCACCATCTCTGGGTTCATCAGCAACTACAACACACACACACACATTGGTGAATGTGTGTGACACAATCCATAAGCGAAGCATGCACGCACGCACGCACGCACACACGCACACATGCACACGCACGCACACGCACACGCACACACACACACACGCACACACACCTGTAGGTATGAGTTGAGGTCTTTTTTCCTCTTCTCCAGGAATTCTCGGTCCATGTTATTAAACGTCTTTTTCCCCGGAAGTTTGAGGATGGAAGTCAGGTTCTCGAACTGGTGGCGGGAAAACAACGCATGTTTATCGATTCCGTCAATCCCCGAACACACACACGCACAACACCCACCCACCCACACAACACACACACAACACACACCTGTTCCGTGATCCTCATGTGGAAGTCGTGGAAGTCGGAGTAGCGGCGGTAGGTCTTCCAGCAGTCCTCGCTGCCGTCTTGGGTGCGGCGGAACACGGTGATGGCGTACAGCGCGTAGGTCTTACCGTGGTCGTTACACACCCCTGAGCCCAGCGGGAGGGGGAGAGAAGCATCAGCTACTGAGACGCCCGGGGGGGGGAGGGAGAGGGAGGGGGGAGAGAGAGGAAGGGGGTACAGGGGTTGGAGAAGAGGAGGGAGGGGGGCAAGGGGGTTGGAGAAGAGGAGGGAGGGAGTAGAGGAAGGGGGTGGGGGGAGGGAGAGGCAAAGGGGAGGGAGTAGAGGAAAGGGTGGATGGGGGGAGGGAGAGCGAGGGGATGGAGGTAGTGCACCAAAAAGTATGAGCGGAGAGAGAGAGGAACGAGATGAAGAGTGTAGCGGAGAGAGAAAACACAGCCAGGGAGAAGAGAGCGGAGGAATGTGGGAAAGAGGGAGGGCGAGAAAACAAGACAGGAATGAAACATGGAGGGAGGAGAGTGGAGGAGGAGGAGGGGGGGGAAAGAAAAAGAGATAAACGATAAAGGTGATGGAGTGACAAAAGCTGGAAAAATAACAGGTGACAGAAACACATGAGATGATCAGTACCCGGCGGAGTTTAAGGGTTAAGGGCAGACGGAGAGAGAGAGAGGGGGGTTGAGGGAGGGCTAGTCAGGGGAGAGGGGGGGTCAGTAGGTGACACACCACACACACACACACTTGTCTGACGTCAGGCCCCGTTAGGTGTTAAGCATGAGTGACACCCTCGTCCTCACAGCCCCAAACTACCCCGAGGGTGACACAGCCGTCTGTCACCACACCTGTCACCGCCGCCGACTCACATCCGCTATGCTAACGAGGATCTCCTTCGGTCCACGCTCCCCCCCTCCCTCACCCCCTGCCTCATCCCCTCCCTCCCCCCCCGCCCGACACGTATTCTCACTGAGAAACGATTCTCGTTAAGAAAACGTCCAGTCCGTGCTTTTGAATTGTTTTTGAAGCGGCAGAAGAAGTGGAGGCGTCGACGGTGACAGGCCTGGTGTGGTTTGGGGGAAGTCAGTGATGCACACGCCTCTTTATATTACAGCCCCTGTGATTAGATGAGAGAACCCCTGTTTGCCACGAGGTACCGTGTAGTTACCAAATAAATCCGATTTCTTGGCTGCAAAATAAAGCATTACAGTCACATGCCATGGGGGGACTTCGGACACAACTGTTGCATCTTCACAGTCGACTACACAAGCACAGAGCCTCGTCCGTGTTTGAGAAAACCAGTGCAAGAAAAATACAATCCAACTGCACTCACTAAATATGTGTCAGTAAGTGCACTTGCCGTGTGTGTGTGTTAGTGTGTATACCTGTGTGTGTGTGTGTTAGTGTGTATACCTGCGTGTGTGTGTGTGTTAGTGTGTATACCTGTGTGTGTGTGTGTGTTAGTGTGTATACCTGCGTGTGTGTGTGTTAGTGTGTATACCTGTATCAGAGATGAAGGCATGTAGATGCACTGTGTCGTCATGGCAGGAGTTTGACAGGTCGTCCAGAGACTGAGACCAGAGAAGAGAAACAATTAACACCTGAACTACAACACAAGTCAACATACAGTCATTATCTCCCAACACCTGAACTACAACACAAGTCAACATACAGTCATTATCTCCTAACACCTGAACTACAACACAAGCCAACATACAGTCCTTATCTCATAACACCTGAACTACAACACAAGTCAACATACAGTCCTTATCTCATAACACCTGAACTACAACACAAGTCAACATACAGTCATTATCTCACAACACCTGAACTACAACACAAGTCAACATACAGTCATTATCTCATAACACCTGAACTACAACACAAGTCAACATACAGTCATTATCTCATAACACCTGAACTACAACACAAGTCAACATACAGTCATTATCTCATAACACCTGAACTACAACACAAGTCAACATACAGTCATTATCTCATAACACCTGAACTACAACACAAGCCAACATACAGTTATTATCTCCTAACACCTGAACTACAACACAAGTCAACACACAGTCATTATCTCCAAGCACCTGAACTACAACACAAGCCAACATACAGTCATTATCTCCTAACACCTGAACTACAACACAAGCCAACATACAGTCATTATCTCCTAACACCTGAACTACAACACAAGCCAACATACAGTCATTATCTCCCAGCAGGCTTTACAAGGTCAAAGTCTATCATCATCTAGTCATCTGTCTTTCTTTTTCTGACCCGACATGAGTCACAAACGAGTCAGAGGTTGTCACGACAACGAGGGGTCGTTGAGGTCAGGAGGAGAGAACAGGACTTACCAGATTTATGCTTCCTGTCGGAGAACCGTTGAACGATTCTGTGAAAACAATGACGAGAGTTACGCAAACTGACTCAGTTACCTGTAGAGGCACAGACTCACACACTAACAAACACACACATACAGAAACACACACTAACAGACACACACTAACAGACACACACACACAGACACACACACACAGACACACACAGACAGAGCCTGACCTCCGTCCCCGTCGTCTGATCCTCTGAAGCTGGGCTCCTTCAGCATGTCCAGCTCAGCCAGCATGCGGACGTACAGAGGACTCTGTCTGAAGGAGGGGTAGTACCTCTCATCACGCAGCATCATGTCGTACACCTGCCGCACACACAGGTACAGAATAAGCAAGACTAATGAGCAGGTTTAACGAAGGAGGCAATACTCAATTCTTGGTGTGGCTGTAGTCAAAATGTTTCTAAAATGTTTGGAAAAAAGCTTCTAAAAGGTTTGAAAAAGGTTTTGGGGAGAAAAAGTTTTGGAAGCTTGAAATAACACATTTTCAAAAAGCCCTGGTACCCACACACACATCCCCCCCACACACACACACACACCCTTCTTTGGATGTCGTCAAATATTTCTGGCGTGGGGTCTTCCTTCTGCAGCTTCTCCCCCAGCCTCACCACACTGGCCTCGTCCACCTGGACCCTGGGGGAGGCCTGGCGAGTAGTACGAGTCAGTGGTGGTTGATAAAACAAAAAACGAACCCATAAACAAACTCTGAATCAGTGGGAACACCCCCCCCCCACAGCCTTGGCCCGCTCCCTGGTTACCCTGACCCGTCACCTTGTCAGAGAGGTACTGCTCGAACACGCCCAGCGCCGCGGCCTTCAGCAGGCCTTTGGTGGCCCCGGCCTGCTTCCTGCCGTCCTTCTGCAGGGCCTCCATCACCTCCAGCTGCTGCTGGGCCGTCACCCGGTAACCCTCCACCGTCAGCCAGAAGAAGAGCTCCGCCTGGGCCCCCGCTGCCTGCATGTAGTCTGCATGGAGGGGTCAGGGGTCAGGGGGTCAGGGGGAGCTGTGGTCTCGAGGTCCCAGTTATACTATCGACCGCAGGAGGTTTACGCAGAAACGATGTTGTGTCATGCTAATGTGAGGAGCTTAAAGGAGGTGTTGTGTTAGAGGTAAATTAAAGGAGGTGTTGTGTTAGAGGTAGATTAAAGGAGGTGTTGTGTTAGAGGTAGATTAAAGGAGGTGTTGTGTTAGAGGTAGATTAAAGGAGGTGTTGTGTTAGAGGTAGATTAAAGGAGGTGTTGTGTTAGGGTTAGATGTTGAGCGGTGAGGTGTTACCCATGAAGAACTGCAGGGCGATGTTGTGCACTAGGATGTGCTCCAGAGGGATGATGCACAGCTTGCCGAAGTTTGCCGCCAGTTTCAAGGCGTCCACCTCCTACAGAGAGAGAGAGAGAGAGAGAGAGAGAGAGAGACAGAGACAGAGACAGAGAGAGAGGCAAGGAGGGAGAGTGAGTGAGAGAGAGTGAGAGAGAGTGAGAGAGAGTGAGAGAGAGAGAGAGAGAGAGAGAGAGAGAGAGAGAGAGAGAGAGAGATAGACAAATCAGAACTAAACACCATGTGGTCTGGGAGAGCGTGGTGGTGAGTCCTGGGAGGTCACCCCTCCGGAGGGTCAGAGAGGAGGAAGCAGGACGCTCACCTTGCCAGACTGGAGCCTCTGGATCCTGGTCTCACACACCTTCTTCACAAACAGCAGACTGTTGATCTGATTCTTTATCACGTTGATGTCTGAGGTGGGATCAAAGACAAGACAGATTAAGGTTCCATTTTCAGTATTCAGGAGTTCCATAAAAGGTAGCTTCACACTTACATACACATGTTGAGGGTTTGTGTGTGTGTATTTATGTAGGTGTGTGTGTGTGCACACGTGTGTGTGTGTGTGTGTGTGTGTGTGCGTACCGTCTCCTGCCGTGTCCAGCGAGCGCAGGTACTGCAGTTCCTCCAGGGCCTTGTCTTTCACCGCCTCCAGCTCGGCCACTCTGTCTGTCAGCTTCAGAATGTTCATGAAGGCCTCGTAGTTACAGCTCGAGTCTCTGATCTGGAGGGACC
>CAEFZP010005677.1:717500-755257 GCA_903064625.1 Mallotus villosus
CCTGTATGCCGTGACCCTAGACGCACGGAGAAATCGACTTCATTGAGGGAGATTAAGATGAAAACATTGGCAAAAAAAAGTGCTCACTTGCAAACCTCCTTGTGTGTATTTGTGTGTGTGTGTGTGTGTCCATACCTGGATGAGGACAGCAGAGTGAGTCAGGGCGTCATTAAGCATAGCTAGCACGTTGGAGGTTGAGACCACACCAGGGTCATGACCCCAGGAAGTGATCAGCAGCCTGTCGTAAACCTACAACACACCGACCGCATAACTTTCACTCACTGCGTACAAGTGAATGGACAAATATCTTAAAACCATCTTAGATAGCAAATCTATGAGCCATGTGTTTGCAAAGTGTAAAACACACACAACCTTTAAAAAATATATAAAATCATCCCTTGTACCACACACAGCACCTCTTACAGTGAGTCTGACATGGATCTTTGACTGCGGACATCAAACACTAACCTGGAAGATGTCTGGAAGCTTCCGGAGACGAGAGCCCTTGGACAGCAGCAGAGAGGGCGGGCCCTGGCCAGTCACATGGTACAGGTAGAGTTTGAACCAGATGGAGCCCACCTCAGGGATGGCAGGGCCAATGTGCTGGAGGAACACACACACACACATCAATTGGTTAGATAAATAAAGCACCAGACGCACACACCTCACCAAAAAACACCCTCCCACATGGGTGGGTGTGCATGCACACACACACACACACACACATCAATTGGTTAGATAAATAAAACACCCTTCCACATGGGTGGGTGTGCGTGCACACACACACACACACACACACCACAGGTCTGTGGGATGACGGTTTTGTTGACCCCAGAGGGAGGGGCTGTTGGCTCCAGTATGTTAGTTTGCATCAGAGGAAAGAACAGAAACAAACCAAAACACAAACAACAGGACCAGGAGGGCACAGCGAGGGAACGCCAGAGAGGAGAAGAGAGAGAACCGTTTGTTTTCTTCCCCCCAGGTTCCTGAATCTCGCTCGCTCTTTCCCTTCAAAGGCTCCCTCCTGATGGGAGGGGCTTGCCTCCTGATGGGAGGGGCTTGGAGGCTGGCCAGGTGCTGGGAGAGCATGTGGAGTCTCGGGTGTGTGGAGGAGAAGGGGGGGGGTATCTCAGGCTGTGCGTTCACACAGCGCAAATACACACAACTCAGACACGAAGCAAGTAAACACTCATGCACCCGCACACACACAGAAGTTGTAAAGGGATAGGCGCACAAAGCAACCCAACACAGCCACACACACACACACACTCGTTAGACAGGTGTGCATGACGGGGAGGTGGGGTTTACCTGGGGCGTGCAGCTGCTGATTGGCCGGATTTCGTTGCTGAGCGGCGCCATGGAGACCAGCAGTTTGTAGTTCTTGTTGAGGACTCGGCTGCAGGTAGCCGGGTCCAGACCCAGTAGACTCTCACAGCGAAGCAGGTCCAGGGGAAGGCCTGGAGGAGGGAAACATGACATTCAGATGTTTCCACAAACAACAAGGGAGAGGGTTGTAACAGGGGGGAGGTTAGGACCCTGATGACCTGCGCAAAAAAGCACAGGAACACAGTGAGCTAAACGCCCAACACCGTGATTTCAGCGTGGAAGTTGTGAACGATTCTGGGAAGTGTCTACTTGCCACTAGTTATTCAAATCCAACCCGGGTCCTTCCCTGCATGACCTCCCCTCTCTCTCCCCCCTTACATTTTCTGTCTCTCACTTTTTAAAATAAAGTTTGGACTTTTAATACTTTATAATTGTATCACTTTTTCCTGTTTCCCATGTCCTCATTGCATCACATTACAGGCTGTCCACAATCACCATCCAGTCTGGTACCAGGGGGTGTGAGTGAGGGCAGAGGCCGGGATAGCTTACCGTTGTTGGGCAGGTCAGGCGCCTGGTCGAAGCTGAGCTCCTTGTTGTATCGCAGGAAGAGGATGGTGTTCCTGAGGGTCAGCGCGTGGTCGAAGTACCTCTGGGCCTCCCCCTCTGCTGTGCTCTCCACCTGAGAGAGAGAGGGCTTCCTGGTCAAACTGTGTGTGTGTGTGTGTGTGTGTGTGTATGCTCTCCACCTGACCGGGAGAGAGAGCTTCCTGGTGAAACTGTGTCTGTGTGTGTGTGTGTGTTTGTGTGTGTGCGTATGTGCTCTTCACTTGACCGGGAGAGAGAGGGCTTCCTAGTCAAACTGTGTGTATGAGTGTGTGTGTGTGCGTATGTGTGTGTGTGTGGGTGTGTGAATGTGTGTGTGCGTGCGTATGTGTGTGTGTGCATGTGTGTGTGCGTGCGTGCGTATGTGTGTGTGTGGGTGTGTGCATGTGTGTGTGCGTGCGTGCGTATATGTGTGTGTTGCCGTGTATTGGTTGCTGCCTCTGGCAATGTGACATCCAACATCCACACAGCATGCTTTCCTTCGCAGAGCTACATAAGGGTTCACAGTGCTTCATAAGGGTTCACAGAGCTTCATAAGGGTTCACAGTGCTTCATAAGGGTTCACAGTGCTTCATAAGGGTTCATAAGGACACACCTTCTCCAGCTCAGCCAGGAAGCTGTCCAGGGTCTCGTCCGAAAGCTTCCCCACCTCAAACATGGTCACCGCATGGCTCTTTAGGTTCTGAGAAACACACACAAGGAGGGGGGGGAGTCGTTACAGAAAGGTTGTAGCCACAGCATATAATGGATCATAATATAGTAACAGGACTGTGGTTTCTACCAGCGAAGAAACCAGTACACACACACACGCACACACACACGCACACTTCTCCCTGTAGACACTCACAGGCGACAGGTTGCCCATCATGAGGAAGGCAGTGAGGGTGGAGTCGAACAGGAAGGCGATTCTCTTGGTGGGCGGAGCAGGGGCGCTGAGGCTGCCCACGCTGGCTGTGTCTGTGGCAGAGAGAAAACTACATGTCCCATAATGCCTCTGGGCTGGCCCTCAGGGCTACCCATGGGGTTCTATTAGGCAGCTTGCCTGGGATTACAGTGTACGCTAAGAGTGATAAAATAAGGTTCGCACACGCTCACATGCACACATTTATAACCATGAATGTCACAGCAGTAACCAATTACTAGTATAATCATATACAGTGACTGTTAAAACAAGATATTAGCAACACAACCATAATACATTTAACTGTTAATATTTCACAATCTTGGCCATGTTGAACTTGTTGTAAAGTAGGTGTTGAATTGAAACACCAGGGTGGGGCGGATGTACCTTGGTCCTCCAGGCTGGTGGTGTCTGTGTCTGTGGCCGAGGAGCCACCCTCCATGACAGGGCTTCCCTGCTCCCACGACAGCAGCATTTTCTGGGGGTCCATGGTGGTCCTACGACACCCACACAACACAACACGGTGTTCAGTCTGTCTGCGTGGAAGTCCTCTTTCAGATGCAACAAATCTGTTCTAGACATTTTGTCCATTTCTGATAACAAATCAAGAATGTAACGCAACTGGAGCTTGAAGTTCTCAGCTGACTAGAAAGGAAGGACTGAAAGAAAATAAATAAATAATACATATATATATATATCTGTGAAAATGGCTGGTGTTAGACAGTTTGAGTGGGATGTGTGAGGTAACTGCAGGTGGCTGTAAGGAGAACTGACTGCGGTGATAATGGTGCGTTTTGCCTCCAAGTACATAAGTGCAAATATTTGATGCACTCAACGGGTTTTTTTTACTTGGGGATGAAGCACACGTAAACGCTTAGTGTCTGGATTCAAGAACAAGCCTTGAGAAAGGATGGATGGCTGTACAGATAAACGAACAAAAAAATGCATGTGATTATTATCATTACTGGCAGATATGGCTTTGAGTAAAAAAAGAAAGAAAAAGCTTGAACTGCTGTGGAAAATGTCTTTAGCATTGCTCTCATCACTGTGCAAATGGACCAAGCCCATCTCCTGAGGGGTAAAAGGTTGTTGGGCAAGAAATTCGTCTGAATTCAACAGGAGTAAATTCTTCGACGTCAGATGGAAGTATGTGGCGCATTCACAAGAAAATCAACGAAAGTAAGGTATAAAAACGTTAAGACGGAGATGAACTAGATGTGGTCAAAATGCCTACTTTAGTCTGTTGACGGAAGGGGCACTTTTCCAGGTGGGGTGGAGCAGGTCCGTGCTGAACGCATGACCCTTCTTCAGGGCGAAGCCCAGTCGACAGTACATGGACACGGCATTCTGATGGAACAGAGTAGAAATCACATTCTAATGGAACAGAGTAGAAATCACATTCTAATGGAACAGAGTAGAAATCACATTCTAATGGAACAGAGTAGAAATCACATTCTAATGGAACAGAGTAGAAATCACATTCTGATGGAACAGAGTAGAAATCACATTCTAATGGAACGGAGTAGAAATCACATTCTGATGGAACAGAGTAGAAATCACATTCTAATGGAAGAGTAGAAATCACATTCTAATGGAAGAGTAGAAATCACATTCTAATGGAACAGAGTAGAAATCACATTCTGACGGAACAGAGTAGAAATCACATTCTAATGGAACAGAGTAGAAATCACATTCTAATGGAACAGAGTAGAAATCACATTCTAATGGAACAGAGTAGAAATCACATTCTGATGGAACAGAGTAGAAATCACATTCTAATGGAACAGAGTAGAAATCACATTCTGATGGAACAGAGTAGAAATCACATTCTAATGGAAGAGTAGAAATCACATTCTGATGGAACAGAGTAGAAATCACATTCTGATGGAACAGAGTAGAAATCACATTCTAATGGAACAGAGTAGAAATCACATTCTGATGGAACAGAGTAGAAATCACATTCTGATGGAACAGAGTAGAAATCACATTCTAATGGAACAGAGTAGAAATCACATTCTGATGGAACAGAGTAGAAATCACATTCTGATGGAACAGAGTAGAAATCACATTCTATGGAACAGAGTAGAAATCACATTCTGATGGAACAGAGTAGAAATCACATTCTAATGGAACAGAGTAGAAATCACATTAACAGAACATCCATTCGAGCACAGTCGAAAGTTGCGAAATGTCGCTTGTAACTGGACAAGTATGATGAGTCTATAAATGCAATCCCGTGTATCGTTGTGCTGTATTCATGAAGGTGAAGGTGAAGGAACCTTCATTCACAATGGCCGTTATACAAATGCTAATCCAATTTAAAGATAGAATTTTGAAAAAAGAGAAAGGGACAATTTGAGTGGTATTTTACTAGTCATAGCAGGACTGAATGGTCTTAGAAATGTCCTGCGTTCAGGAACATTTCTGACACTCAAACGATTAAAGTTCAAGGTACTACCCCCGCTGTGTCACATTCGTTACTATTAAAGACTAAAAGAACATTTCAACAAATATTCCTGAAGTAAAGCACTTAAATAAACAGGAAGTGACATACAAGGAGAAGAGTGTGTAAACAGGAAGTGACATTCAAGGAGGAGAGTGTGTCTCAAACTCTCACTGCTGAGTCAATTTCCCCCCCGAGGTGGTTCGCTGTCTCGCAGCACAGTGAAAGGAAATGTGGCAAAACTAGGTCAGAGATGGGATCTGACTCAAACGTGGGCTTCAACCTCATAGTTGCCTCTGTAGTCAGGATGTGAAGCCGTTCCTCTGTAGTCAGGATGTAAGGCCATGGCTAGTGGAGGTTTAATACTCATTTTACTGGGGGGGGCGGTTGTGGGGCCAGTGTTAAATCTGAGGGGCACATTAGTTCTGCTTTTGGCGCTGGTGCATAAAATCGTATAACTTGTATTTTCTTATTCAGTCAGCTCAGGGGGGGCACAGGGGGGGACAGGGACATTTTTACAGGGGCACTGGCCCCCGTAGGCCCCCGTGTAGAACCGCCACTGGCTGGGGCACCCATGTAATGCTTGGAGTGCTCTGTGTGTGTGTGTTTATCTCATCCATGTATATTCCTTTGTACATGATAGAATGGCCACTACAACTGTTTGTCATCTGTTTTGTCTTACGTAATAAGGCAGCAATATATACAGAAACTCACTTTCATTCCGCGTGCAATAGCAAACTTCCCTCAAAAAAACCTACTGGGAGTTTTGTTCTAGAACCTCTCTAGACCGCAGTGGAACCCTTTCATATTGCCTCACTGTTTTGTTGGCATCAATTTAAGAGTCCGATTCGCCAAAGATTCAAATAGTGTCACCAAATATCTCAACTTAGGCAAATTATAAACAGGGTTCTTCCCTGATACCCTCGTACCGCACCCTGCAAGGAGAACCCACCTTCACTAGACCCAAGTCGATCTCCAGCACGTTTGCAAGCTGCATGGAGAGAGAGTGGGAAGGAGAGAGAGAGAGAGAGAGAGGGGTGAAAGAGAAACAAGAGGAGGTCAGAAGAAGCTGGCGAGACCGTTGTGACATCACTTCAGCTTTGTCTCAAAAGCAAACGATAATACAAATGATTGTTTACAGTTACTGGACCGAAATTGAGCTTGAAACCCAACCCACCTCCGATACGTTTGTCTGCTCGTCTATGGAGACAAATATTTTGTAGAGGAGAGTCTCAAAATAATCGCCCTGAACTCGGTTCATCACAAACCCTTCAAGAGGGGGCACTGAAATAGAAGATGACATGAGTATGAAGGGGGTTAGGCAATAGGAACAGCAACACAGAAATGTAGGTAAAAATAAAAAATTGTGGTCACATGTATCTAATTTGCTTCACTTATCCTTGAAACGTGTTCAAACGACCTTCAGTAAAGCACTGAATACGTATGTAAATAAATGCTTATATTTTCTTAACTTGCAAACATTTCTTAAAAAATGTGTGTAGATGAATAGTTACAGAAACAACACTTATCTTTTTACACTAAAATCTACAACACAGTAAATAGTGCTAAAAGGGAAGCCTGCCTTAGGGATCTTAAAGGCATTTACATTTTCTTTACCCTGTTCACACCCAAATGGACCTGTAATGATGCCATTACCTCATTGACAATCATTAAGCACTCATTTACCCAGAATCCTCAGCCATCGGGACTGTGCCGTGGAATAAAGACTGATTGCTTTCTATCTACAACTCTTGGCGGAACATGGATAGGACACAAGACAGGTGGTAGACACACACACACCTGAGATGCAGCTGTCATCAGATATGGGCACGTCTAAGTAGATGTAGCCTCTGTTGTATAGACCTGAGGAACACAGGAGAGAGTCACACTTTGGATGTCTTGAACTGTCGGTCAAATGGTAACTAACAAAGAATAAAAAGTGATCTGTTTGTAATGAACCTAGCTTGATTTCATTTCACAAAGGAGCTAGCAACGTCCAAATGACAGTTTGAACGCCCAGTACAACGGATTCAAACACTACCTACTGTATCTTTTAAACAGAGCTTGTAAAATTCCCACAGAAAAAAGCAATGTTTCATTTTTATGTAAAAACAGCAAACCTTCCCTACTCTGAAACTACTTTTGTTAGTGATTGGATGATACTGCCCGCTAGTCTCAATCTCATGAAGTCGTGGCACAGCTGCAGCGGCAGTAAATGTGATGTCAGAGAGACAGCTATTCACTGGAAATTGTTCTTCAATAAAACTCCGTTTTACAGTACAGCCAGGCAGATACAGATAAATACACTAATACTGTTTTTGCTAGAAGGGGAGTTGGGTGGTGGAGACAGCACTTACTAAGAACTACGTTGTACTCCATTGATCCGGCTAGCTGAGGTCCAGAATCTATCATCTTATCGATTGCCTTCCTTTCTGCCGCGGAGCAGATCTGTAATCAAACACAACACACACAGCTGCTGGCATTTTAAGTGTGTGTGTGTGTGTGTGTGGCAGATGGACAGTGGAGGGAAGAAAAGCACCAATCAGAAACAAGCAGGGCCGAAATCTGACCAATTTGGATAGTCGTAGTAGTGGCACATAGACGTTTAATAGACAAAAAGCAACAACAACTATAAGATTTATGCTCAATTTCTCAGTGTTGCTTTTGGTACTGTGCAATTGTGCAACTTTATCAATTTACTTTATGGTTTGTACCAATGCAAAGTAATTTTTCCAAATTAGCTTGTTGAGCTTGAAAACAACACAAGCGTGCTAGTAAGCCGCTTCGTCTTCAAGAAGCAGAGCCAATCACAGAAGGCCCTTGGTACGCATCACACCAGGAAGCATCTTTGTACATCTCCAAACAGCGCTGTGTGCTCTGGGCTGATCAGAGCGGACTAGGACTGTGACAGTACCCTGATGTCGTCCTCGGTGATGTATCCCGTCTGAGCCACCCACCATGGCTCCACAGAGATCTCCACAGGCTTGGAGGGAAGAAGGTCTCGAGCAGATTTCCTACGGAAGAATTTCTGATGGGAAAAACGAAGGGTAGGTGGTGTGGGCGAGGTCATGTGGAAATTTAAATATTATAATATTATATGTATATAACTAGATTGAGGGCAAACATTTGATATTTCTAGTGGTTTCTACAACAAAGTTCAAATTATATAATGGGCATAAAAAGGTTTGATGGAAAATATATACATATAAAATGTGTCCATTTAGTACACGTCTCAGGAGTTCTTTCAAGTAAATAATTTAGTTTATTGTTGAACCTCGTATAATCCTTGTGTCTAGAGGCAATCATGAACTATGGTACAGGAAACAGAAGGTGAGTCGTTGGCAAATGTCGTTCTTACTTTGGAGGACCTGCACTGGTTCATCAGGTCAATGTACTGGTTTCTTCCTATGCCCATCAGCCTTAGACCTGTGTTGAGAAGGGAACATGAGTTCAGACTCATTTCAATCGACGCCTCAACAGTTGTAGTCGTTAGAGAATCATTTCTCTGACGGTTAACTTAGTTCAGAAGAAGTTCAAAATTGATAGTCTTGATTTAACAGAAGGAACACTTTTGCAGTCAAGGTGTCTCCACAAACTTCTGTCTCAAGTGTTGTCAACTTCCTGAAAGTTCTGATATATTCTACCTTAGTCAAACTTTACTTTTTGTTTTTACCATTTTGCGCAAGCAAATGGCAGAAGGAGATATCCTGATTAGTTTCTACCAGGCTCAGCTAAGCAAAAGGTAAATTGGAAAATAATTGCTTTTCCTGAAATGTCCACTACTCGAAGAGTCTGATGCACATCTAAATCCTGTCCCCACCCACACACTAAACCACCCCTCCATTCCCTGTCCTTGGGTGTGTTCACGGTGTGATAATGTGTGCGCCGTGGTGAAAACCAGGCAGGGAATCTGCAATCAAGCTTCGAGATTCAAAGAGAAGTTCAAAATAGTGATGTCCATTGCTGCCCCTAATACAGATGCGAGCGAGTTGCAAAAAGACCACTGCAGCTCCATTCTTTCCAGAGATCAGAGCAGAGAAGCCCTCCAATCACAGGTTAGGCTGCCCGATGGCGGCCAATCACAGGGGACAGATCTCTATCTGCCCACTGCCAAAACCTAGTTAATCTGACGGCTATAAATTAAATAACCCTGCAAAACTACCACGTTTGAAATTGTTTTGCGACAGTGACTTGGGTCAGTTCAAAGCAAAATGCTGGCTAACTACTACTGTAATTATGAGACACATAGATCGTACATGCAAAGGGTTAATCGGATAAAGATAATTGGTTAACGAGAGACTTACAGTCAGCAGCAGTGAAGTTTGGCAGGGAGTCGTAACTTTTCTCGCTGTTCATGATGTCCTAGAAGTGGAAAGCAATCACACACAAAAAAAACATTAAACCAATTTCCCTCCTTGTGCTACCATTTCTTTAGCTTTGATTAATTGTGAACAGATAAAGTCACAGAGCTAATTTCCAACTTCCCATTTATACCAAGCACATAAAAGGGATTATCAAAGTATGTCATATCCCTCCTTCAGTCATGTAGATGCTTTGGCAGAATGTAACTTTGCGAGCGAGAAAGCTAATTTCTAAATGTTTCCACACAGAACAAAAATCATGCGGTTTTGTGTTCTCAGAGCAGCATGGCAATGAAAAAAGATTCCGAATGTTTAATCAATCCGTTATTCACTTGAAGTAGAACAATCGTACAATCAACTTCAAAGGCTGAAATGGGAACTAACAAACCTTCAAATGAGTCACAATCTAGACCTTGGAACTCATTACTAATGCGTTTACCATTTAAGATATGACGGTGGGTCTGGCTAAATAACACTCCTTATGTATTCAGTTACAGTACACAAAGGCCCCCACACACACACACACAAGTTCTATCCAAGTGTGTGTGTGTGTGTGTGTGTGTGTGTGTGTGTGTGTGTGTGTGTGTGTGTGTGTGTGTGTGAACTTGGATAGACAAAGTCCACCCAGTTGTCACATGACATGAGCTGAGGTGGTCGGTCGAGAGTAAACAATAACTTCTAGCATCTTGTTAGTGGGGGGATGGTAGACATTAAGTTACTATGCTAAAAACAACTGCATAGTGAACACACGTGAATAACATTAAGAGCAACTTTTGACCACTCGATACTATAGGTTCAATTCTGCCAAAAGGCCTTTTTGTTACACCAATTTTTTTACTAATGGTCTATTTCCTGGGGCTCAAAAGATTGTGATGACTAAGCAGCCTAACCCTGAAACTATTTTTCCACACCTGCTTTGTGCCAGCAGTACTTGGCACAGCTTGTGAGTGGCAATAAGACAGAAAAACAACATATGTACAAGTGGGGGAAAAGCACACGCAAATAAGGGGATTGAAAATTTAAATGACAACCCATCATCTCCATGATGTTGATCATCTCCACAATGCTGTGTACGATCCCCCACAATGTCAGTTTCAATTCAACCCTGTGTCACAATCTCACCATTACATTTTTAGCACAAGGCAGAGACGCAAGTCTGGCATCGTACCTCCATGATTCCTACGTAGTAGGAGAAAGGGGTGATCCTGAGGCCTTTCACCATGATGTCAGACAGATGGTAGGGGTACAGCATCAGGTGATCCCTGCTGTACTTGAGCAGCTCCTCATAATACTTTCTTTCATCCTTCCTCACGTGTCTCACTGCACAGACAGGGACACATCCATGGGGGGGAAAAGGTCAGTTAAAAGGGAAAATGTAGGCTACAAGAGGGTACCAAATGAATTAGCTAAACAATTATCTGATCAAAAGATGCATCAAGGCCCTGCAACTCAATTTGGGACGTCACGTGTTGCATTTTTGGTGACAGCTATACTACTTGATAAATAAAGCATAAAGACATGGCAATTACGTGTGACATCATGCATAGCATGTACAAAAAGTCCTGAGTGTGGATATTATTTATCTCGCTGTTAATTAAGTAGGTATAGTGCAGCTTTGTGTTGAACATAAGCTACTGTTAAGCTTTAAGAGAATATATTGTACTGACATCAATTAATTAGTAGAAGCAATGAGGAGAGCTGATATCTAAGATGCTCACCTAGGTTATTGCGGAATCGTAGTTGATTCCGAATACTGTACAGCAAAACATGCTTCTCATATTCTCGCTGCGAATTTCCCAGGCTCTGTAAAACAAGACAGGATACTGCAATGGAGTGCCGCATTTACTATTACTTACTAGCTTGACATTGACAGTGTGCAGTCAAGCACTGGCATGCACCCGCCTCCAGTTAAACACGACATCTTGGCATAATAGCTCGGTGATGGTGGGATCAGGTGGGATTTACACAAGGAAAGCTAGAGGCTATAGCTAGCTTGCAGCAACACCTTTAGCTTGGCACTATCAAAGAAAATACTAACAATATCCCTTCGCTGTTATAGCTAGTTTACGTAAATACAATTGGTATGCATACGGTATCATCGTATCACTCGTCGAGTCATGTGATGGAGATTAGCTTCAGCTAGCATAGCTAATATACTAGTGCTTTGAAGATGGTCCGTTGTGGCTTTCGACTGAATGACAAACTAGGTGCCAATGCAAGTGCATATGGTTACACAAACGGCGCTCGTGTGGAAGCTTACTTCTCACCGTATAAATTCAGATTCCATGAATGACAAATCGCTCAAGCGATGACTTACCTGTTTGACATTTGCTGGTAGCTTGTTCCACGGATAATTCTGCCTAATGTGAAATTCCACGTCAGTGTTCATTGCTTCTGGAATCGGGACACACAATAACAGCAACGGGCTTCTGGGCAAGTCCAAGATGACTATACCCCCCCGACACTTGACAAATTAACAAAATAACTTTAAAGTTGTCGATGTTTGCAATCTATATAGGTTTCCTTTTCAGTAAATGTCCACTTCCTTGTTGTATTTTCGTGCCACCGTTCGTCACGCTTTTAGTTATGTTCGTCACTTCCGTCCAAGGCGTGACCAATGAGGTGTTGCAAACGGACGGGGTCGTTAACAATCTACCCATTGCGATGACGCGTTGATTGATTTGATAATAGATGCACACACATTCCATATTGCACCCCAGTTTGCAGTCCTTTTGAAGTAAACGAGTCACACAAAATGAACATGTCTACATGTCCTTGAGGTCTTTGAATGTGTTTAATAGCACTTAACTTACCCTAAACTTGCCATGTCGTCTTTGTTGCTAAATACATCTGGTACTGACATAATTTCCGATATTCCAGAGAAAACCATAAACTCATTATTCAAATACAATGGGAGAGGGAAATACGTTCTCAAGTGCCGTCCATTCATACTTCTTAAAGATGAACACAATACACAAATATCCCTTGTGATATTTGTATGCAATTAATTGTATTACATTTTTGTGGTGTGAGTTTAAAAGTGTGCAAGTAAACGTGTCATTTGAATTTGGCCAAATCCACAGGTTCGGTCGTAGAGAAGCTGTTGTGCGTACACGCAACCTACCAGTAAATTAGGCTGTCACTTGGTAACCAGAATAAACAGTATAGAGTTACACTTCAGCAGTTGACCAAACCAAAACTGTATGCCCAGACGAATGACGAGGCCTAACCAGCAGACGTCTTACTCATGTATTGCTTGGTTATTCAATCTATCCCGCTGCATCTCTGCTTCCACCATGTATGCAGTTAAACAAACATGACGGTAACTCATCTCGTCTCCTCCGGAAAAGAGAGCGCTAAAGGAGGGGTGGGTTGCCAGATCAGTAGTCTGCAGTCTGGAGTTATGTTGGAAGATAAAGCAGACACTGTACGTTCTAGAGACCCTTTTAAGCACGTGTGGGGTGATGAAATGTATTGCTGTAAATAAAGTATAACTACCTCTAAGAGATTAGGTTTGTACGGTAAGTTCCCTTGCCTTTCTCTTAATTACGCCTTTGTGGGTGGATCATTGATATAATTAATCAACATTAATAATTATAATTATTATATTCATCGCCACCAGAACTAGCCCTAGCAGACTGGCAGTTAGACACGACATAGGTTCACTGGAGAGGCCCCACAGGCCTCAGAGAGCCCTCCCTCCCTCTCTCCCTAACCTACCACCACCGCCCAGGCCCACCACCGCTCCAGCCCTCCACAGGCCCACCTCGAGGCAAACTGAGGTAACTGGTTCTGGAGGCTTCAGCTGTCGCCCTGCCTCAGGACAGGCCATCAGCGCCAGCCTATATTTACACACTTCCTGGATTGCACAAACTGAGGCAGGGTGGCAACTGGGGGGCAGGGCAGAGGCGGGTGGCGGAGGTGTGTTGGGGGGGTTAAGGGTCGGGGGCAGCGGCAGCGGCAGAATCAAACGCCATCCTGGGTGGGCTTTCAGGGGCTGAACGAGCACCCCATAGTCTTCCTGCCATAGTAAACATAGAGCTGTGATGGATCTGTGCTGAAGTGTTTGCCCTGGAAGTGCGCTATCAAATGGGGAGGAGGGGGGGGGGTGTCACATGAGAACCCAGGACAGAAGGAGTGTGTCCCGGAAGCTATTCTTAGCAGCAGGAATGTACACAGTGGCCTCATGGCAAACACTGAACTGCAGACCTCACAGTACCTTTCTATCTCCACACACTGCACTCTCCCTAGCGTGTCACCTCGTTAGCTTCGTGAAAGTTTAGTCTCGTTGGCTTTTTGCGCAATGTTTTGGCTTTTTTAGAGTTCTCTGAGTGTTTCCCGATTCCAGACAGACTTGTGGGAGATTGTGGATGTCATCACTTCACAGTTGACAGGTAAGAAGACCCATACAAACTTTTGGCAGTTGTGAGGTATCAGTCGTAGGTAATTGGTGTAACTTCAGTCGTAACTAGTTTGTAATTTAGTTCTAATGAGTTTATTATGGCATTGTTGGGTTTAGTGAAGGTTACAAAAATTGGTCAAAGACAGTGTGTTAAGCTCCTCTTTGGTGGGGTCTAGATGCGTTGATCCAGCACTACCTCATGCCCGTAACCACATTTCTAAGGGTCATTGTACAACCAGTTATGTACAGCACCCAGCAATGGGTCTGTCTCAGCGCCAAGAAGAAACGCATCTTTATGGCTTGTCATTAATTACCGCAATCATCATAAAGCATTTCAAATGGAAAGGAATTTCCGATCGACAAATTTAAGTGGACTCGATAAAAACATTGAAAGCTACCAGCATGTATCCAAGATTCACAAAAAAAAACTGTCAAATGCTGAACAACGTACAAAAGTTTGGATGTTTTATTCATGTATTCTAGAACAGTCCTTAATAAGCCTGGATGAATACCAGGCTGTGTCCCACAAAGTCTGGGGAATACCACCACTGGTGGGGTGTCACTCATGAGCTCCAGCAGTTAATAATAAAGAATAATGATTATGTGCCAAATATAGCCCTGACTGGGTGGGCCCAATGTTTACCAGTAGCTGTCTCGGGGGTGATTAGAAGACTTAGTGTTGATAATAGCCCTATGAAATGCCCCTGGTCTAAGCGCCAGGGCTGTCAAGGGCAAAACCCACTGAGAGAGACAGAGAGAGAGAAACAGCTGGGACTGTGACACATCAACTCCGGTAAAGTCAGCCGTGATGAGGACTGAGATTGAGATGTGGCTGAGTCCTATGTGGAATGCATTAAGATGATTTAGGAGACAGAGTGGAAATAGAAAGCCGTGTCGGTTGGCGTGACAATTCCCATGAAAAGAGTTGTAGTTTAATTGGAAAAGGTTTGCCATTGTGACTCTTCTGTGACTAGGACAAGAAGGGACTACAATTTCATTTATTTTAGGGCAAAGGTGAGGTCATCAGGTCATGTAAAAACAAGTTGGCTGTCCTCCCCTTTGACTGAAATGCGTTGCCCCTGGATTCCTTTCAATGTTGGAGAATATAGGCCAGAGAGATTTTGCAAAGAGATTTTGAGCTCAGTTGTTCTAAAACGTCTGCGGGATTTCATAAACCATTACAACGTTGTTCCTATCAATTTAATATGTTCACCGTCTTAACAATCCTCACACGAATCCTCTCTCTCTCTTTGCTTGTCTCTCTGTCTCCTTCGATCCCATAACACATATAGAATGGCCTGCACATCGCACGAGGTCTTCCCATTCAAAGACCCGGAGCTGTCGAGCCACCTGCTCTCCCAGCTGAACGTTCTCCGTCTGGAGAGGATCCTCACGGATGTTCTCCTGTGCAGCGAGCACCAGGAGATCCCCTGTCACCGCAACGTCCTCGTCTCCAGCAGTCCCTACTTCCGGGCCATGTTCTGCAGCAACTTCCTGGAGAGCAGCCAGACCCGCGTCGACCTGAAGGGCGTTTCCCCCGACGTCCTGATCGGCATCGTGGAATACGTCTACACGGGCGCCATCACCATCACCATGGAGATCGTGCTGCCTCTGATGCAGGCGGCGTCCATGCTGCATTACGGACGTCTCTTCGAGGCGTGCTCCACGTTCCTCCAGGTGCAGCTGAGCCCGGAGAACTGCCTGAGCATGGTGCGTCTGTCTGAGATCCTGCACTGCGCCAGCCTGAAGGAGAGGGCCAAGGAAATGGCCGTGAGGAGTTTCTCAGACGTGGCGGCTTCGGAAGACTTCTGCGAGCTTTCCCTCCCCGAGCTCATGTGTTACCTCGAGGACGACCGACTGTGCGCCGAGGAGGAGCAGGTGTTCGAGACTCTCTTGGCCTGGATCCACCACGACCCGTTCTCGCGGCGAGGCGCCATCCACGACCTCTTCAAGAAGGTGCGTCTGCGCCACATCCACCCGACCTACCTGTTCCAGTTCATCGCCAACGACCCCCTCGTGCAGTCCTCCACCCTCTGCACCGAGATCATCGACTCGGTCCGTCGCCTCATGCTCTCCGCCAGCGCCAAGTGCGGCCGCGAGCTCAAGCCGTTGTGGACCACGCCACGCCGCTACACCTGCCGGGAGACTCTCGTGGTGGTCGGCGGGCGCAAAAACAACGAGCAGACGTCTCGCGAGGCCCTGCTCTACGACGAACGGACCCAGCGGTGGCAGTGGTTGGCCAAGCTGCCGTTGCGACTGTACAAGGCGGCCTACGTCTGCATCCACAGCATCCTCTACGTGGTCGGAGGGCTTAGCCTCAGTATGGCGTCCGGAGACAGCTCCGTCAGCTCCACCGTCTACACCCTCTCCCTGAAGACCAACCAATGGCGGACGGCCGAGCCCATGTTGGAGCCTCGCTACGCCCACCAGAGTGTTTCCTACTTGCACTTTATCTTCGTTCTAGGGGGCATCGGGCCGGACAAACAGATCTCCAACTCAGTGGAGAGGTATAACAGCATGTTTAACCAATGGGAGGCCATGGCGCCATTGCCCACGGCAGTACTCCACCCGGCTGTGGCAGCGAACGACCAGAGGATTTACGTGTTCGGTGGAGAGGACGCAATGCAGAATCCTGTCCGACTGATACAGGTTAGAGAAGTTCCGCGATGGGTTTCGTGTGGGTGTGTTTTCAGTGTGTAGTAATGCGTTATGGGCCGATGGGTAATCTATAAGCTTTGATGGCAGCTGATATAATGTTGTGGGTTTCCTTTGCTCAGGTGTATCATATCTCTCGCAACTTGTGGTCCCGACTGGAGACAAGGACGGTGAAGAATGTGTGTGCACCTGCTGCTGTCATCGAAGACAAGATCTACATCATAGGAGGTGAGTCTAGATGGTGATCCTTGTTTCTCATGCTGTATGAGTTAATGACTCTATCTACATGAAAATATTTTTTTTCCAACCGTAATCTATTGATTTCAGCTTCAGTTGAATTGTTTTTGGTGGATTTTCTTTTTCAGGGTACACTCGGCGAATGATAGCCTACGACACCAAGGCCAACAAGTTTGTGAAATGTGAGAACCTGAAGGAGCGGAGAATGCACCACAGCGCCACGGTGATCAACAACAAGATCCACGTGACAGGTGGACGTTTCCTCAACAGTCAAGATGTCATCGAGGACTCTGACTGCTTCGAGTGTTACGACCCAAAGACAGATCTTTGGACCTCCAGGGGGACACTTCCCTACAAGTTGTTCGACCACGGCTCCCTACCCTTGGTTTGTGTCTCAAATAGGCCAAACCCACCCTGACCCCCTACCTCCTCCTTGGGGCCCCCTGCCCATTTATAACACAACCCCACCTACAAACCCCTCAACCCTGACCCCCATGCCAAAGTTATTGGCCTCCCCCAAGCCAGGACGGCAAACCATCTCAAATTGGCGGCGTTCTGTCACGGCTCAGTGATGTCTTTGGTGGTATGTTAGGTTAACTGTCATGCAAAGCTATGCTAGGGCTACAAGGCATGGTAGGCTAGCTAGCATCTGCAGTGTTCTAAATCAAAGAAGACCTCAGGTGGCGAACAGAGTTGTCACACTAGCCTTGGGAGTAAACTAAGGACCCCACAAAGAACAGGCAAAGGACACCAAAGACTTACGCAACGCACAGCTGTTCAGACTCAAGCTTGATCCCAAACTATCCACAAGCAGATGGCTGTATTCCTTAGTCGACCTTACAATTATGGGTCAATGCCCTGTATTTATTTAGCGGCTGTTGTTGGATTGTACGTTTTTTTCCCCTTGTTCCAATTACAGCAAACAGGCTGAGACTTTCAGCCATGTCAATAGCCACTTTATATAGAAATTACATTCCTCCTAAACCCTGCTAAAACGTCTAACAATTTACTGAAAATGGTCAACACTTGGATATGTGTACTCCAAGTCCTGAGAGAAATGTAAGAAAATGTGTTGTGTGCAATATTGTTCTTTTCTTGTAGGTGTCTGACTATTTATTGAAATTAAATAACATTACCAATACATAGCAATCAGCTGATAAATGCATGGTGTGCCTGTGTTTTCATTAAGAGTTGTTTTGTAATGGGTAGGCCTAAACATTTTAAAGATAATATATTTTGAGACCTTTTATATTCTGTGGGGCTCAAGTTGCAAAACAATTACAAAACCAAAATAAGTAACCTGTATGGCAAACATGCTGTCTCTTTTGTTTCATCACATCACCAACTTTTATAACCCTAACTGAACATGATACAGCTGTTATTTAAAAACCGTAAGGCTACTCAATGTTCTACAGTTGCCATTTGCTGCTATAAGTGTACTACTTTACATAAAGTAGGCTTCCATATACAGTATTTTAGAAAAATAGGTTAAGGCAGCTCATTTGATCTGTTAACAGTAGACTGTTCACAATTCTAAAATTCTTCTGCCCATTTTAAAATGGATTTTCCTTACCTTTAGTGGGAATAATAAATATAGGAAGCATGCATATTGAGGACGTTTGTATGGTTGTAAAATACACCTTTTACCGCCATGTTGAGACTACGAATAACTATTTTACTGATGTAATTAATGCTACCCTCTTTAACTATACTACACCTGTTGCAGTCACTTGTCATTTACAACCGTTGTCACGGGAACCACAAGTCGTGTGGTGAGTAGCTTCCTTCTGTTTCACGTCTCCATTTAGCTACTGCTAGCTAGCCAACCCGAAACGTTATATGTTTATCTTTATTTACTAAATGTGTTAAATTGTTTATATTTATTATTCTTTGTGTTTTATAAAATAATGAAGTCTTATTTATATGTGGCTATTATTAAAGAAAATCTTTTGCCAAATGAAACCTTTTCCTGATTGTGTCTTTGGACGCTTTCTGACAAATTAATTTTCTTTAAAGGATCAACCACTTCACAAAGTCGTTGTGCATTTAGCTGTTTGACGGTATATTTTTTATACGAAGTGTTAGGCCACACGCTTCTAACACTGAGCCCCCATGAGAAGTGTTCTGATGAATGGTAACCCTAGAAGCCCCATCCTTTTTCTTGTATTTGAATAACCAGCGTAGCAACCAAGTAGGGCTAAAGATTGAACCATTAACATATTTTCCAGTCATTTGTCTCCCACCCCAAACTGTTCTTGTTCGGTATGTCTACGCACGTCCTACACATGCCCTGTTACTGTAGTGAACGGCCTAACCAAGTCGACGCACATCGGTCACCTGTTTCTCGTTTGGTTTTGTTAGCCAGCACAGTATTACCTCCGTTGACAAGAACACACTATCAACTTTTTTATTGAGGTATTGCTAAATGCACAGCCTCTTTACTGACGTGTGTGTCGGTCCACCATGGAACCCTGAGGGTCACCCTGAGGGGAGGCAGATCCAGGCTATTTGGGGCCTTGTCTGTCCTAACCCCCGGGTGTAGCATTACAGTGATGATAGCTCACACACATACACATACACAAACACACACACACACACACACACACACACACTTATACACATACTCTAAAGCCTCAATAATAGAAACTCCATTCCCAAACGACCCTTCTAATGAGGGTCGGCCATGGATCCACAAATACAAGGGTTATCATTAGAAGAGATTTCTGCTAGGGGTGCATTTGGATATTGTCATAGCAATTAGCATTACCACATCATGTGATGATTATTGGATATTTTTGATCATTTGTGTACTTTAATAACATGGTTTCCTCTGTTGATTTACCATGGTTGGAAGATACCTCAATACATTTCTAGCATTGACTGTCAATTACTGTAGCCTATATGTGCTGTCAAAAGGTTTTTTCTTGTTGTGGCTGAAATCTAAAAACATTAAATTAGATTCTAGATTCTAAGCAAACAAGAACGCCACAGCTGCGATCTTCATAGAGTGCAACACTTAGTTTTGTTCGGGGGGGGGGCTGGTTTGTTATGAAAGAACCCGGTGCCCCCCTGTAATTCCACGCTTGTGTAAGTGTGTCAGACATGGGGATTACCGAGGGTTTACACCTGTATAACTGGCCCAGCTCTGGGTCATTAGAAGGCAACAGGTGCTGAAAGCATGTCTCTCCAGGAACTGGGCCTGGTTAACTGGGGTTTGGTTTGTCTTTCATGTAACATGTTCGGGTTAAGGTGTTTTCTCAAGTTCTAGTTAAGTGACTGACAAGCCGATAATCACTTTACTGAGCCTAAAATAATTGTGGTCGGGAAAAAATGTCAGTAGCCTACTCAATTTCGATAAACATCTTGTATGCCAGCTTGATGCTCTGCCGAGTAGCATCGGTTTGACTCTGACCTGACAGGTTTTCTCCTGGTGATCTGCTTCTATCCTGTAGGTGTCCACTACAGTCCTCATCTGACATGTTTTAAATAATATGCTTGTTAATTTGAATAAAGTCAGTTACAACAGAAGGGTTGCTCAGGGTTGCTCTCCAGAGAGTTTGAGTTGGAAAGCCTAGCAAACTTCCCAGCACTTAACACATGGCGCCATCTGGTGGACAAAAAATATTTGATACAAATCCAGGAATGACCAACAGGTGGCGCTGCCAGCAAATTAGAATCTCACAGTATTGAGAACCGAGTATTAGCAAGTGTTTCTCCATGTCCTTGGTCAACTACATTGGTCATTATTTTTGGTAATCTGCTACATGAGTC
The DNA here is from genome assembly GCA_903064625.1 of Mallotus villosus. NCBI lineage: Eukaryota > Metazoa > Chordata > Actinopteri > Osmeriformes > Salangidae > Mallotus > Mallotus villosus. The sequence goes on from CAEFZP010005677.1 coordinate 738,200, forward strand.
TAACATGAGATGCCTTGAATACTTCAGAGGGTAGACTGTTTCTACACAGACACTGAAGTTCTATATTAGTGTAAGAATGTAATTTTATGATTAGAAAAATGTCAACAGATCTACCTAATCAATGGAATAATGAAAAACCATTTGAAAGAATTGGATCATTTTATTGTCATTCGTTCATTAAAAAAAGAAAATTACATGGATGGAATTCACACCATTCCTGGCTTACTGGTATCAAAACAAACAAAGGTCAGACAAAAATATAAAATATGACATCACGATCTCCAAACTGGTTTCGTTCTGGTCAATGTGGACATAGTCAGTACCACGGGAATCACCAAGCAATCAAACTGATTAGAAAATAAAACTGTCTAAGGTTGTGTGTGTTTTTATACTAAGTAAGGATGCGTGCATGCACAGTGTCGGTGCATCAGTCAAAATCTTTGTCTGAGAGACACAGTAAAAAAAATCAGAGGCAATCACACTCTGTAAACACACTATACCCTGTTACCTACATTCAAAACAGTGTGGTGTTTTATTCTAAACCCGTCTCCAGATTGTGTACCCACAATCAACCCTTTCCCAGAGGAACCCTAGACATTTGCACTGTGAAACAAACAAATACATGAAGACATTTAATTAAGACAGGAACTTGACAAACAATTTGATCACTCCAGAAAGTGTTATTCCAGATTTATAGCTGAGTCAATAACTTAATACCAAGACATAATAAAATAATTTGGAAGAATATCAATAATAGAAACGATGACAATATTAGAATACACAATAAATAATAATTATAATTATAATAATGACAGCGATTGAGTATTAGAAATAATATCTCTATTTTTTAAGGATTTGGATGTACAGCATTTACAAGGACACAGTCAACAGCTGCTGCTGCTCCCAGGGCAAAACTTTCCAGTTCAGTTTCCAGCTCCATCACTATTTACAATGTACAACTAGTCAACATAATTACAGATCATTCAGAAGAAGGAATGTAAATGTAATGTAAGGAGGAGCGTTTTTGGCACCAGGCACATCATTTAAAATACATCATCAAAAGTGGCTAAAACCCAAATGGAACGACCTCTGAACTCTTCCCAAACTTACACTTCCCAAGACGCATCTTCAGTTGACCGACGACCTGTATTCAAATCTCCAATTTGCAAAACAAGTTGTGTCATATTTATGACTCATTAAAGGGTAGGAAAAGAAGGGTTTGGGGAATGGTCGAGAATCCAGAACGGTGTCAGACCCAACTGACGATTAGTTAGTTTTTCCTGAGGGCTAGGGCGTAAACAGGAACTGGGTATTTATTTACATCCAAGATCTGGCAAGGGATCCTTCGCTCGACTATTTACACACAGCACACTTCCCTCCATGTGACTATTACAAATATACATTCTCTGGTTGGATTCGTCTCCATGACCACAGCAGCTATGTGTGAAGCCTACTCACTCCCCAGATAGCTAGAGCCATTCAAATACATCAGATAAAAATAGAAATGGAATATAGTTATACCTCCATACTGAACTGGGGGAGGAATGTCTTTTACTTGGCACTTTTTAGAAAGGTTTGGTATTTAGAACCTGCCAAAGACGACCATCATTTTGAATATCGTCAAAGAAACCAAGTCAGTCAGCTGCAAAGGAGATGCAGTTGGGAGTGGACAACTGACTAGGCTTTTCTACACTAGATTCTTGGGAATTACTTTGGAATACTCTAGTAACTGGCACCGTCGATCAGAACAACCATCACATATCCTACGATCCATCGCTCGGCCGACGTTCTCATACAGACTTGACCCGATAGCCCCTCACCTTCCATCTACATCCTCCATCCACCATTTCACATACAGCACTTTAAAGAGGTTTAAGGAGATGTTCCCCCCCCCCTCCCCCCCCGGAGTAGAGTCTACCATCCACACAAAGCTTTCACACTTCGTTGATGGTCCTCTCTGTGGGCCGGTAGTCCCTGGCGCTGGCGGATGACGACACGCGGAAGGACTGGGTCTTGCGCTTGAGGCGCGCCCGCTTGGTGGCCACGGTCAGGCTGCGCTTGCTGGAGGAGATGATCTCCGAGATGAACTTCTTACAGTCCACGCACACCTCCATGGTGCACCAGTCCTCCGTGAGCTCCTTGGGGAGTTCTGACAGGTCCCGTGAGCCCGTCTCGCTGCTGTTGTGTTTGGACAGTCTGGGGGATGGGCAGGGATCAGATAGAAATGTTCAATGTTATGTCATTATATACATCCATTCTTGAACACTGTAGATCTCAGGAGGTGAGGACTTGAGAGAGAACATACTTGCGCCGCAGGCTGTGCCGGTGGTGCCCGGTTACGGAGGAAGGAGTATCTGGCTGAGCCGAAGCCACAGCGGCGCCGGCCTCCTCCTTGGCGGGGGTGCTGGGGCCCAGGGAGTAGATGGGCAGGTTGGCGTAGGGCTTGGAAGGCAGCCGCATCTGGAACGACAGAGGAGGATGTGAGAGGATTAATCTAGGGACTGGTTCAGGGGGTGTGGGAATGTGGCTTTGCTGGCTTGGAAGTGGTTGTGTACGAGTTGTGTTGAGTTAAAGGGAAGAGCTAGGAAAGGAGGAATTCCTCGTACCTTTTTACAGCACTGAGAGCAAACCGGCCTAAAAGAGAAAACAGAAATCTCTCATCATCTCAGAATCAAATATCCTTAATTCGAATACAGATTAACGCAACACAGGATTTAACATAATCTCAACCGTGATCGGCTTTTACCTTTTGCAGAATTGGCAGGTGTAGGCCCAGGTGAAGAGGGAGAACCTTCTGGTGCGGCAGGAGAAGCAGAGCTGAGGAGAGGGAAGTGACATCATGTTAAGGAGAGGGAAGTGACATCATGTTAAGGATGTTGTGGGGTCAGGGATGGATTTAGTGAGTGAATGTGTGTTTGTGTGTGTGTGTGTGTGTGGGGACTATATTCCCGACAACTCTGCAGAGCCCAACCCTCGTCTTCACACTATTCTTATAAATGTCAATGTTTTTAAATTACCCAGGTCACGTAACTGACTCTTTTTTTTTGTCTGATTCTGTGTTCTTCTGTCTATAACGTCTGTCTGTGTTTTTATGTTGCTGCCTGTCTTGGCCAGGTCTCCTTTGAAAAATAGATTTTTAATCTCAATGGGACTAAAAATAAAAGAAGCCTCCAGAGATCCGGATGAGAGGAGAGGTCACGGAGAGGTCAGAGGTCGAGTTCTCACCTTTCCTTTCTTCAGGGCGTTGTAGACATCCTTGTACTGCTGAAACTTCTCCAGCTCTGCCTTCACCAGCACCTGTCTGATGTGCATCACTTCCTCCACGGTGAGAGTCAGGCACTCCACAGGATAGCAGAACTCCTCCTGCGAAACACACACACACGTTTACTAAACCCAGCCTGACGCATGCGGGCGTGTGTGCGAGCCCAACTTCCCGATCCCACCGCTGAGATGATTGAAAAAGACGGTTGCCATGGAGATGGTTGACCAATGCAGCAGCCTGTGTAGAGTGCATCCCACGCATGAACACCACATTCGTGGGACATTCGAGACGGACCGTCGGAGTGAGACACCCCTCAACAGCATGAGCACACATTCCCATCACAGCACACATTCCCAAACAGGAGTACGTGACAGATGATGGGGCTCGGTGAAGACAATGACTGGAGTGTTGGATCGTGGGAGCGAATGACTCTGAACCAAGCACGAGTCAAGAGTCATTTGATTCCCAGGAACACAGGAAGATAAGGATACGTTATGGTGAAGCTATTCAGACGTAGTTTGTTTTTTCCAGAATTCACCCATTGACTTGTGGGTTCTCATCATAGAGGGATAAGGGTTTGATTATGGATTGTCCATTTTCTCATGTTGTCTTTTTTACATAGTAAAATCCTCTTCGATCTACGGAGAGGAGACTAGGCCTGGTCGGAGATGATTAGTGCTGAAACCTGGTTCCCCCGAAGCAGTGTTAGTATAGGTTCAGAAATGCGGATGTTTGATGAAGGTGCTGGTGTCGTATGATGATGATGTCATCACTAGGACCTACCCTGTGAGCACTCCCATCGGTCGCCACCTGATGTTTGGAGGGAACAGAATGATGCCGTGTTCATTTAAGCGCAACCAAAGAAGAAGAAAAACATAAAAGGCTTTTTTCAGCCTCATTTGATGTTCCCAGTCACAGAAACACGTCCACTGAAGTACTCTGACTGTACCAAGCAAACACACACACAAAACACCGTACAACACAACACACTCATTTCAACAGCCTGGTGTGGTTTTTGACATCATGCCAGCTTCTTGAATCTCAGTCTGCCTCCTGATGCTTCGACAGCTATCGATGCTACACCTCCAGACCACATTCCCATTAACCGCTGTCCTATCAAAAACCATCTGACGAGGTTGGAAACGGAGACATGCACAGAACACTTCCGCCTAAAGACAAGCAGGTGGACAGTGTGGCCAAGTTACCTTGGCACTGGCACTCCGCTGGCATCTGTAGCAGAACGCAACAGCAAAGAGAGAGAGTCGTTTTAGATCTATATTCTCAGCAGAGCAGTGGGGCTAGGGAACAAAGGAGTCCCAGTTCTTCTGCACATGCTCAGACGGCCATTGAACGTTATTAACAGATGCGCCGCTCGCCGAATTCCCCGACACGAGAGGAAAGAGCGTGCCTCGTTGAAGAGAGTACTGTGCGAGAGGCATCAACTTCAGTTACTCAGAAAAGTTTTTCAGCGGGAAGTTTAAGAAAGAGCTGCAGGACTTGTGTAAGACTCAACGTGTTCCATCAGAGGCCCAGCACTCACTCCTGGTCCCCCTATCACGTGTAGTTGCTGACTAAATTAAAGACAGTAGCCAGACAGGGTGGGGTTAATGATCTTATTAGTTAAGACTCTGTTCTATGAAGAAGCCGCTCTACTGCCTTCACAGGAAGTCAATAAGAAGTCAAGAGGCAGATGAATGATAAGCTAGTATCCCCGCCTGTTTCAACTGCAGGTCATGAGGTTTCAATTACGGCTCTCCATTTCTCCTTTTCTCTCCCTCTTCACGTGTGCACTCACATGACGCAGGTTCATTCAGTCATCCGCTGGCCTCACTACACTCCTCACAACACTGAGGAGGTTGGGAGAGAGGTGGTGGCGGGAGGGCACGGCTATTTATTTATTGTCATCCTATAGGAATGTCATGTAAATGTCCTCACTTAGATTTTTTTTTGTTATTTATAACTTGATTAAATGATGCTGGGGGATTCTTAATATACACATTGTATTTATATAACTCTGAATAAAATTATCAAACTTAAGAATTGGTTGTAAATCATTTGAGATTTTAGGTTTCTCTAGTCAGCTATATCTTTGTCGATGCGACCAGCTAACTATACCCCACAAGTGTTCAAATTCAAAAGACCAGTTCCCCCCAGTGTTGAGGAGGGGAGGTGGGTTGTGGTAGAGGGGAGTGTCGTCATGGGAACCCACCAGTGATTTGGAGCTTTGCCTGGACGAGGCGACGATGGGCCGCATGCTGGTGGGGGCCCCTTCCTCGATGGAGTGCCGGCGCGGGGGGGACGGACGCTTGTCTGTCTGGGGGGTGAAGGACCTGGACACGGGCAGGAACCTGGGGGGGGGCTGGGGGGGGGGAGGAGGAGAGAGGGAGAGGGGAGAGGAGGAGGAGAGGGAGAGGGGGGAGGAAGGTGGAGGTGGAGAGGGTGGGGTGGAGGGGAAGGAGGAGGAGGGAGGGAGATGGGAGTGGGTGGAGGTGAGAGGAGGAGGAGGAGAGGGGGAGGAAGAGGATGGAGGGGAAACAGAGGGGGAAGGAGTGAGTGAGATGGGAGTGGGGAGTGCATGACATATTAGACTGAGGCTTTGTCGAGGTCCAGAAACCTCTGTAAGGAACTGGAGTGAAACAGAACGGGACTGATCTTACCCTTCTTTCCCATGAGAGAGTCTGGGGACACGCTGGAGCTGCTCGCTGATTGGTGGCTGGACGACTCCTGTGATTGGCCAGCAGATCAGACACACATCACAACCAGACACAGAGGGGCTCAGATACACCGTCAGAACCAGAAAGCTGCAAAACTCGTCTCCAAGGGTTACAAGCGTTGTAACTAAGGTGGATGTGTTTTGTCAGACTAGACCACAACCAGACCCGGATGGGCCCTTCGACTTTGGCGATCTCTTTCGCCTCCTCCGCAAGATCTGTCGGAGGGGCTAGGGGCTGGACCCGTGGACGTACACCAGCCAGTAGGGCTTGAAAGGGGGTGAAGAGAGAGGAGGATGTGGGGGGGAGAGAGGAGAGCGCTGGTCTTACGTCAGAGTCCGAGCTGTCCAGCTCAGCCAGGGTGGGAGCCTTCAGCAGCCTCTTCCTCTGAGACAGAGGCAGGCCGCTGCTTCCTGGTGTGTGAGTTGGCGTCGACCCATTGGCCAGGGCCAGTGTGCTGACCGCCAACTTCCTGGGGGCGTCAGTCATGTCTGCGAGTGGAGGAGGGAGGTCACATAGTCAGACAGGCGTGACTTTCATACATAATTTAATATTTGGGGGCATTTTCCCTGGCTTGCACATGCCGTTTCCTCTGAGCTTCCTGTGTAACCAGACAGCATAACGGATCTGCACCACCCCACATACTGGATGAAGACGCTACAGCAACAGTTACTCTATACTGACTGTACGAGGGGGGGGGAGTTCTTTGTAAAAATCGATCAAAGCCACTTCAGGAGCCACATAAATTAAAAGGCCCGTCCTGGACGATGCCAACTCAGAGGGTGGGGCAACATTAATTATAGCTTCGGCCGCGCTTCAAAGTGGCCGAGTTGCTGATTAAATATTGATGTGCCTTAAGTATAGAGATGAAGGAGAGACAGGAAGATTTAAACTGGAGTCAAGGGAGCCCTTTATAGAATCACACTCCCCACACACACACACTGTTAACCCAACACACACACACACTGTTAACCCAACACGCACACACACACACTGTTAACCCAACACACACTGTTAACCCAACACACACCACACACACGCCTCATAAACAAGGTTGCTAGGTTACTTCACCTGAGCTGCGGTACAAGTCCTGAGGGGTGCTGATGCTTTTCCCAGCGCCTACGGAGGAGAACACAACCCTCAGTTATCACACGGACGTCACATGACCACAAGGACGTCACATGACCACACGTCACATGACCACACGACATCACATGACCACACGGTTGTCTCAGGACCACACGGACGTCACATGACCAGACGCCCCCCCCCCTCCCCCCACCCTGCTGCTACGAGCCAGGTGCCCCTGAGCCAGGTGAAGTCAAGCAGAAGCACCATGTGAGCCACATGGCAGGGGGGAGGGGTGGGGGGGGAAGGGGGGGGTTAGCACAGTGTTAGGCTGTGCAAGCACACACACACACACACGTCTGCACAGGTAGGGGTGTGGGGGGCTGTGAAGTGACATAGCTGCTGTGTATCTGAGCTGGACACAGTGTGAAACACAGGACAACCAAACTAGCAGAAACAGACAGTAACTTAGTCATTTTACCTGAGGAGTCAAAACTGACAGACATGGTTAGAGGCCTAATGACTGAAGTGTCAGTTAGGAGGGGGAATGAAGCAGAAGGAAAGAAATGAGAATCTAAAAGGAACAATAAAGACCAGAAAGTGATTTCTTAACACCCCCCTTTCACCAACAAACTAAGCTGTGGTGATATCCCACTAATCAGGATCTGAGTTTCAGCGTTCAGACCTACAGAACTCGTCGAGGCATTTCACAAATTACGCAACAGTGAAGTACTGGACAATACAAACACTGTAAACATTTACTAGGAGTACAAGCAACTCCGTGTTTACAACACACAAAGGGAATGTTGTGAGGTATTGTATAGTACACCACTAAATAATTAGCATTGATCCTCTCAGGCCCTCACAAATATGAAAGTATTACGCTGAAGAAAAGAACACAAGCTTAGCTCTGTACTCTCTGTATCACTCAACTCCTTTATCCACTATAATGAGGTTGTTTGGGAAAGATCTATGCTCATTGCTCTCCTTAACTCCTACCCAGACCCTCAGAGAAATTCGAAAGCTAAGAAAAACAACCTTACCCTTTAAGTTTGAGAAATTCAAGGTCAAACAGAAAAAACCTGACCATTACCCCCCCTGCACCTTATCTTGCGGGGAATTGAACCGGCCACCTTCTGATTACTAGCCCGATTCCCTAACCGCTCAGCCACCTGACTCCCTAAAAAAGTATATAAGAGTACGGCAGACCAAAAGATGACGAGTCATGTTTATGTTTGATGGCGGGGTTCACGTTACGAGATTCGGTCTAGAGATTATGAAGGGAGAGAGTTTACTGCGGGTCCATTATTAGGCTCTGCGTCACGCAGGGGAGAGAGTCCAACAAGCAGACCGGTTTAGGTTAGGGGCGTTTGATAGGGCCGTCCTGGCTTGACACCAGCTTTCTAAAAGTAAGGTTATCACATGCACACCCTGTAAAGCTGGGCAACTGCCAATGTTTGTTATGTAACAATTTTATTTTGGGCGCAGACAACATATTGATAAATCTAATCAATCGGTGTCCGGTCAAGAACCTGTAATGTGTGTGTGTGGCGCTCACCCAATCGGCTGCGGCGGATCATGTCAGGTGACACGGGCCTCAGCTTCCTCTCTGACTTGATGCCCTCCAGCAGGCGCTCGTGGAGACTGCGAGGCCGCGGGGGGTGGGGCTTCAGCTTGCGGGATGCCGCCTGTCGCCATAGAGACGCAGAGGGCTCAGAGTTTGGGCTACACCAGCAGCAGAGCTCTAACTAAGTCTTAACCAACGCTGGTCAATTACTGGTAGTGATTCTAGTGTCACTTGTGGTATAAATCAAACGTTACATTAATACAATTATTAACAGATGCACTGGATTTCCTATCAAATGAAAAAAACGGGCACCATTTTTCTCAGTATTCAGATCCATTTCACCAGCTAGCTAAAGCTAGGATCAAGAGAATCCATGACATGTATGTTGTAGTGAGGTGTGTTTGTTTTGATTTGTGGGATGGATATGTTGGTTTTATGACACTGGGCAGGCCCAACATCAATGCGGGTGTAATGTACTTACGGGTTTGAGGGGCGGCCTGGAGCGGATGAAGTCCAGGATGACCTCGTGGGCGCTTTTCTTTAACCTGGGAGGGAGGTCTCCGTTCACCTGAAGGACCAGAGGTTGAAGGGGTGAGGACCAGAGGTTGAAGGGGTGAGGACCAGAGGTTGAAGAGGTGAGGACCAGAGGTTGAAGGGGTGAGGACCAGAGGTTGAAGGGGCGGGGGTTAATGTTCAAAAGGTGCTTAATGAGTGAGGCAGGGTGCCAAAACGTGTGAAGAAAATATGTACTTTTCTTACATGTTGAGATGACCCCATGGACCTGGTTAAATAACTTTAGGGATGCCTTTGACAGGACTCAGTAATGTGACTTTATCGTTATCGACTGTATCGCTTATCTTGTAATTATGTGAAGCTCTGAAGCACACTGCTGCCCTGTTCAAACCAGGAGCCTAAGATACGACTGTGGAGATTGAACAAAGGTCAGCCTGTTGTCTGATACGACACACTTTTTCAGATCTGCCCAGGTGCTTGATGTGGCATTTCTCTGTGAGAGAGAGCGAGAGAGAGAGAGAGAGAGAGAGAGAGAGAGAGAGAGAGAGAGAGAGCGGGCGAGAGCCCTTTGATAGCTTCAAAATGGCTTCTCAAATTTCATCCTACTGGTGGGAACACTGCTGAGACGACAACAAGCAGTCATCTTATTTACTATAAAGACTGTTCCTACTACTATAGCAACATGTGATAAAAGGTGCCAGTATTCTACGCTGTCAATTATTTCCGCAAACAAAGACTACAAGTCAAACATGAACAGCGCTGTGAAGCAAAAGGAACACAACTCAAACAAAGCTAAATACAAACTGTTCGATGTCAAAACAGTGTCATTGATATACAGTAGCTTTAAAGGTGTTGAAATACAATGATTAAATGATGATTAAAGGCCCTCTCCTGTAGTGTGATTAAAGGCCGTCTCCTGTAGTGTGATTAAAGGCCGTCTCCCGTGGCGTAAACGCGCAGGCGAGATCACTCACCAAGACCTTGCGTAGCTTGTAGCGTTGGGAGCGGATGTCGTCCATGAGCATCTCGTAGGGCGTAAACTGGAACTCGATGGCGAGGGGGTTGTACTGACGCTCCTGCACCTTCTTCAGCTTCACGCCATGCCGCAGGTCACGCATCACCTGGACCCAGAAACATGCCTGGAGGAGGGGGATTTGTTTAGATTTGTTTGTTCAAATGTGGATGAGACAGCTTTTCTATTGTATTATGCAATGTTTTCATGTCTAATGAAAGCCACACTCCTAGGGGGCAGGAGTCATGTGTTTTGCTGCATTTAGTTGATTGCTTTGCTGTCTGATCGATCGTGATGTTGGCCGACGTTGGGGTCAATTTCGCAGCGTGCCATCCTCCTCTTACCCAATCTGCGTTCTGCAGCTCGTTCAGGTCTTTGGTAGGCTCACCATGGGTCTCGCCCTCCATCTTACGCAGGTTCTAATCAGACAGACAGACAGACAGAGTAAGTGAAATGAAGGAAAGAAGTTGAGGACCATCTAGTTTAAAGAGGACTGTTACAGTGTAGATCACCATGTCCATTGTAGCTCTGGACCAAACCACAGCCAAGCCCAGGTTGATTTACACATCGCACTTCCTGTCTGGGACGCACTTCCTGTCTGACACGCACTTCCTGTCTGGCACACACTTCCTGTCTGGCACACACTTCCTGTCTGGCACGCACTTCCTGTCTGGCACTCACTTCCTGTCTGGCACGATAGTCAGTTGATGGCTACTTCTCGTGTGGAACTATCAGGTCACATATCTGACCTGTTCGATCCCCATCAGACTGGCACCATCGACCCGCCTCCCCTGTCAGCTAGAATCAATGAGCCACTAACGACACCTTTTAAATATCTGGTGCTCTGCCAAAGGCCTCTCTGTGCAGACAGCCACAGACTACGATTCCACAAAGCTGACAAGTCCATTTGAGCCTAGAACAGACCCCCATTTGCCCCCTTGTAGTTTTCTGGGAGTTGTAGTTTAATAAACTAAAGCTTGATGGCAGGATGTTTCTGACATCTCTATGGTGACTGTTGTCATGGGAGGCTGGCACACCCACCTTTTGGTACAAGGTTTCGACCTGGCTTCCTGACCTTAGGGATTATTCCACTCCCACCGTATGTCTGAAACCGCCCGATGATGGGGGCATGGCTTAATTGCTTCCAGCACACTCTATACCCACAGATCAAAGCAAGAACAGCTGTCAAGTCTGTTCTGGCCCTCGGTAACCAAGCAGGATGTACTCCAGGCCTGATTAGTCAGAACATAGTTTCACATGGAATCTCCGCCCAGCAGACAGATCAAAAAGGAACAAACTGAAAACTTTCTCTCGCCCCTTTCCTCTCGTCTCCCTCCCTTCCATCTATCCATCCTCTTTTTCTACCCCTCCATTTTATTCCCCTTTTCAACCTCTTCAACATTTCTGCCTCTCCTCCATTCCTCCCCGCGTCTCTACGCTTCAAAAGCACCCCACTCTCGCCCACTCTCAACATCTCACGATGAGAAGCTGCTTGTTCACACACAAACGTGTCAGTTTCATAGCTAGCATCATTCACACAGACTAACAAATAGCCCAGGTAACTATCCTTTGGCGCACACACACACACACACGCCTGGGTACATAATTGGCAGGGCGTTGCTGAGAACCATGTCAGTTCCATGATGATTTTATCCCTGATTAGAGAGTGGGCTACGCTGTAACTCGCCCCCCTTTACGGTCCTGTCGTAATCCCCCATACGCAAATGAACTAACAAGACTGGGCTTGGCTGGCTTTGGAGCCATACATTATGTAAGCAGAAAGGACTAAACCCACCACTGCATTCCTGTATTGAACTGTGTACAATGTGTGCTTAACTTTAAATAATGGACGGTAACTTTTTATACCAAATGTTAATTTAATAGCTTTGTATCCCTGAGTCAATGTAACAGTTTCCAAAACAGCCCTTAGGCAACATGATAATACCTACACACAGACACACCCAGGTTGGAAATTCATTATGGAGGAATGTGTACAGTCTACAAGGAAGTACTGTAGGGGTGAAACTAAGGATGCACTCAGGTATGAAACATATTCCCGACAGTAGCACACGCCAGGAGCTACAACCTAGCAGGAAGTCATGACAACCAGAGAGAAGCTAGTGGGCACAGAGGCCAGTGTTGGTGGTAGACTGGGTTAATCTCAGACAGGGCAGAGACTGGTCACAGACACAGCGTGAGACTGGGATTATCAGAGCATCGCTAAGCGGTCTGGGGGAAGAGAGAGAGAGAGAGAGAGAGAGAGAGAGAGGAGAGAGCAGAGAGAGCAGAGAGAGCAGAGAGAGAGAGAGCGAGAGAGCGAGAGAGACAGAGAGAGAGAGACAGAGACAGAGAGAGAGAGAGAGCGATCGCTAACTGACTGGGATGTCTGAGAGTTCAGACAGGGAGCACAAGTGTGCAGACACACACGCAAGCACACACTTAACAGACATACATTTGTGGCCTAAGAAATCTATGGCTGTATTGATGAATGATTTAATGCTTAACTGATTCAAGAATGTGATGGTTTATGACTGATTTACTGTAGGGGAGGACATTAAATCAGTGTTTACAAAATGCTAGGCAGTCCTGATGCACATTTCTTTTTTAAATCAATGTAATTGGCAACTACTCTATTGACAATACCAAATACGTTTAGCACACCAAAACAAATCTAAATGTAGAAGATGGGGTGGAGATGCACTCTGGTCAGGACTCTCTCTGGAAGTCCCTGGTCAGGATGGGTACTTCTGGTCACATGACCCAGTCCAACCAATCAGTGTTCTTCTGGCATCATGCTACCCTTGCAGGCTTCAAGATAAGCATCAAGTATGTCTTATCTTGCTGGGCAAGTTCCCCAAGTCACAACCACGATGCATCAGTTAGATTTATACTGTTTGTTTCCATTGATTTAAGATAGATATATCCACAACTGCAATGCAGTCAAATGCCTTAGTTATGACTCATGCAGTTTGCATGGCAACCTCGGAGGGTTGAAACACGACCAAACAAGATTGATGACGACTATGATTTGTGTAATAGTTCAACCACTCCTGCGATTGGCAATCGAGGACTTGCAGAATTTCCACGTTCGTTTCCACAACAACAGTGAATCAAGTTTCAGTGGTCTTCTGTAGAGACCAGTAAACAGGGGGGGGGGACTAAGCTAGCCTTCGTTCTGCAACAGGTGTTTGTGAGAAGCAGATACAGTCTCCATAGTAGAATCACCTTATTCAAATGAATTGTCATAAGCAGGCTTCTGCAGAGCTGGATAACGACCCATTCATTTGAATCAGGTGTGCTGAAGCAGGGAAACATCTCAAACATGCGGTACAGGGTGCCCTGAGGACCAGGGTTGGGAACCACAGGACTGGAGGAGACGTCTCACCTCTTTGGCACTTTTGATCTTCTCCAGGAAGGTCCGCAGCTCTCTGGTTTCGGTATAGAGAGCCCGGCACACGGCCTGGTAGTGGCTGGGTGCATCAGTTGGACTGGGCAGGTGGGACGAACACAGCTGGAGGGGAGGAGTTAGCACATTAAACTACAGTCGAAACAGAAGTTACAGGGAAAATATCTCAGGGTAGGTTTATGTTTAGAATGCATGTTACCAAAATAAAAGTCATATTTTTACATCGTCTTGCATTGAAACAGGGATAAATGTGTACAGTCGAGAGAGGGTGGTTTTGTGTTGGAGGATGCTAACAGCATTAGCCTGCACTCATCTGCAGCTGTTTACCACCTGATGTTCCACGTGTCCTTATCGACACAGAGAAGACGTCTGACATATAAACACACACACAGATTCCTGCTAGTTATGCCACTGACACGCTACATCTGGCGCCCTGACCTCTGTGGTATTCTGGCGTGAAGAAGAGACATTTACAGTTTATAATGGAACAATAGAAGGAACCAGACTATTGACATTTTTCCCCCTTCGTTTGCCTCCAGCACCAGGCCCTTGTCAGGAATGCCTGATGCTGACATGGCAGAAATGTCGTCTTCCCACTGAGGCTGATGCTCAGGGAGAAGTACAGGTGCACCGACACCTGTGACAGGACGGCTGTAAAACCCAGATAAACACGTTAACAAGGCCTGCAGGGACTGTGTTTTATGTGTTTGATTAAAACCTGATCAAATCCAAATGTATTTGTATAGCCATTTTTACACGCAAGCATGTCACAGAGGGCTTCACATACGCCCATAGAGCTGCCCCTCCCTCAACCAACCTAAACCCTCAAGGAAGACAAGGAAAAACTCCCAGAAAACCTGATGAATAGGTAAAAGTAAGTCTGGTTCTTGAGAACGTTGATGTTTGGGGGAATTACAGAAAACTGACACTACTAGTAGGAGTGTTTCTCACACTTGGGTGTTTTCTCTAGTTTCCTTTTGCACAAAAGGTTCTCAATAACCAAAAAGGGAGTAACTCAGCGCTGTGGGCGTGGACTTGCTTAAAATCTATTTTTTTTTATCCAATCTGGCGATGTGTACAAAGCCAAAAGCGAGAGATTGTAATGACGACTATTAGATAACTCACACACTGAAAGGAGCGAGCATACAGATCATTTCTGAAAAATGAAAATATTTTCAGCGCCGTTTCAAAAACGGGTTTAGAAGATACATATCTTTATTCCGCACTTACTGTTCATCACACTTACTGTTCATCCAAGATCATTTCTAAAAAATGAAAATATTTTCAGCGCCGTTTCAAAAACGGGTTTGGAAGATACATATCTTTATTCCGCACTTACTGTTCATCCAAGTTTTACACTTGCAAATCTGTATGACCCTAATTTATCTTCATCTAATGACATACATTCACATGCTTACATGTTATTCATCATTCTACTCTTTCACTAAGTGAAACAAGCGGACAGAACAAGAAGGGAATAAAAATAAAAAATAAACATTTTCATTAATGCCTATCAAAGTCATTCCTTTCATGGTATGACAGAACTAGGAGTGGGGTGTCAAAATATATGGTACAGTCATCTAATAGTACCAATAACTGCCATACTGTAGCCCACTAATACACCAATTGTTGCAGCACTTACGGCTGGCTATGAGGACACATTCTATTCACAGTGAGCCAGGGTCACACACTGGGGGCATTATATAGCAAGGGGTCTGAGAGTGCATAACCGTTGCTGGACCTATAAGCCTTCCCTCCCTCAAATGCACACAAGGTTGTTTACATAGCTGTGATTACCAGCGGGCCCCTTGCAGAGATGCTGAGGGATTTGGCTGTGGAGGTCTCTGGAGGCAGAACAGTCAAGACTGTGTGAGAAACTGTGACGGTTACTGGGAGTGTCTCACTGTCTGGGCGTCTCAGGGAACCGTCTCAAAACAACATGGGAGACAGAGATGCCAAAAATAAAGAATTCCCATTTGTACTTCCTGTCTCGAAAAACACCTCAAATCCAATCTGAAGTAGTTTCATTCTCAGCACAAACCTCCTTCATAAAAATAAAAATAAACTCTGGTCTTGCTCGCGAACGCTCGACGGCACTCACCGTGACGATGTCCCGCAAGCCTTTGACGTTGCAGGTGGCGCTGGGATTCTCCTCGCCCTCGTCCTCCTCCTCGGTGGCCTCGTAGCCCTCGTCCGGACAGAGGTCGCCCTCCGCCTCCGTCATGTTGGTCATGGTGTCGATGAGCTGCTCCAGAGGAGGGCTGAGCTCGCGCTCCTCGTTCTCCTTCAGCCCGTAGTCCAGCGCCTTGTAAATCATGATGCCCAGGGACTCGATAACCTGCAGGGGGGGTTAAAGACGGCAACGTTAGAAAAGGCTGGCGAAATGTTGGGGAAACGCTGGCGAAATGTGAGGGAAACGCTGGCTAACTTTTGGCAAAACTTGGTGAAACTCTGGTCAAAGACTTGATGACGGTGTGGTATAACCATGGGGAGAATTGTTCCGGGGTGATTTTGAGAGACTATACAAATGATGATGTAAGGACGACATGGGAGATAATGTAAAGGTAAATGAAGCGACAACGTGAGGATAGCGTAGCATAGGGATAATGTGGGACCGATGACAGGGATAACGTACAGTCTAAGTGGAGACGGCATCGGGCTAACGTGGGCATAGCAGAGTACTGACGTCACAAAATAACAGATTCTACCTGAAGGTTATTAAAGTCATGAGGACCATCATTGGACAGGACGGAACAGGAACCAAACTGCTATGAGTCTATAACTATCTACGAAAATACAATTTCCTCCATCATCTCCTGACCAGACATTAAACTATTTTATGTAACTACTTTAACACAGTTTGCGACCGGATCTTAAACCGTCACCCATGAATCTCTTGACTAATCTCAAACCTTGCATGAACCACCAACACAACTTCACACAAAGGCTCCACTGAGGTGATTTGGCCAGGCGGGGCAGCATTCTGGCCCGCCGCACAATCGAATCATCTTTTAAGTGACCCGTTTGTTTACAGGGGTGATCTCAACTTTGGGGACGTTATCTCATCAATCAGGTGACGATGAGCGTCCCAAGGACGACACAAAAACATTCCTGGCACACGTAAATGAGAACCTGGGATGACCTGGACCTAAACTCTGACCAGAAACCGTCTGTTTGACGGCGAGAAATCACAGTGAAGGTCAGGATGGAAACGGTCGTTCAGGGATCGAGCTATTAAAAGCTAAACAGTGAGCAGAGCATCGCTGAAACAGGGCACACCTTCAGAAGATTTTGGATACATTTAGAGTCCATCCTGTTTGCACTTTGACAGGTAAGGTTTGGCTCATGCTTACTACTGTAACTAAAGATCCCATCCCAAACTAAAATACTAAAAGCCATACTGGCCCATACGAACATGACACAGCAGGCTAGGTACAGGGGTCAGTCAGTAGTGTGGGTGTGTGCCCCCCCTCTCTTTAAAGGGTTGGTTAGTCATAATTTCTTTCCATGTGAGGGACG
>CAEFZP010005678.1:0-17755 GCA_903064625.1 Mallotus villosus
TTGAACAGTTTAAGCCGAGACTGTTACCTTCTCCTGTCATCTTCTATGGGGGTGTTAAATATGTATGGGGGTGCTCATGTTACTTAGATAGCTTAATTTTTTATGATACAATTCCCAAAATGTACTCAGGTCTATCATTCAGAACGCAACAGGGCACTTGTAACATCCTGATGTCTTCTCTCTGCAGGCTGGCATTCTGTAGAGTCACTGAGGAAGGCTGCGCTTATCTGGCTTCAGCTCTCAGCTCAAACTGCCACCTGAGAGAGTTGGATCTGAGCTACAATCACCCAGGAAACACAGGAGTTAATCTGCTCTCAGATCCACACTGTAGACTGGAGAAACTCAAGTTAGTGTTCGAGCGGTACATTTCTTTCAGTGTTTATGTGTGTGTGTGTGTATAGGCTATGTCTCACTCTGTGTTCCACTGTCCCTCACAGTGTGGACCATAATGACGAGATCTGGGTGAAACCAGAGATGCTTAAGAAGTGTAAGTGTTGATTTGAAGATTTTTCCCCAAATATACAAAGTAAGAGAGACTCGCATTAGATCAGACTTATATTTGACGTGTGTGTTTGTGTAAAGGGTAATCCTCCTCACACACACAGTCCTTCAAACTCCCTCAGAGGCAGTTTAACTTTAACCTGGTCCTCTGTGCCGCTTGTCAGTAATGCTTTCACCCTCACTTGCCTTCTCACTGAGCTCAATTGCCATCACTGAACTCCTTCACTTTAAATCACAGTTGACCACCTCAGTGAAAGTAGCTTTCACTCACTCACTGACTCACTCACTGACTCGCTCACTCACTCACGAACGAGCCAGAGACGCAAAGATGAGTGCGATCAGAAAAAAGTTACAAGAGGGAGTTGAATCTATCGCACTTGGTTACATCCAGACACAGACACACGACCGCCAGACACGCAGGGTATGATCCAGTCTTTCTCTTTGCCTCTGTAGATACCTGTGATCTAACGCTGGACCCAAACACAGCTACCAGACACCTTACTTTGTCGGAGAACAACAGGAAGGTGGAGTATGTGGAGGAGGACCAGCTTTTTCCTGATCAACCAGAGGGGTTGGATGGAGAATCTGAGGATCAGGTGCTGTGTAGAGAAGTCCTGACTGGGCACCATTACTCGGAGGTGGAGATGGAAGGGGAGAGGTATTCGGCCATTATAGGAGTGACATACGGAAGCATCAAGACAAAAGGGAATTATACTTCTGTTGGACAAAATGATGCATCCTGGAGCCTGTCTGTCTGGCACAATAATGAACAGACTGCCATACCTGACTGGTTACCTATATCAATCAGAGTAGGAGTTTATCTGGACTGGCCAGCTGGCATTCTGTCCTTCTACAGCATCTCCTCTGACACGATGACCCGCCTGTACACATTCCACACCACATTCACAGAGCCCCTTCAGCCAGTGTTTGGGTTAGATGATGATACCTCAGTAACCCTGTGCCAGGTAGAGTACAATGGCGTGAACGTGCCACAGGAGTGATGATGCTTTCCGGACCCTCATCTTAAAGATAGCGCTGCACTAATGATGAGCGGGTATTGCCCTGTGGTCTGGTTCTAGGGTCAGGTCCTAGGGTCTGGTCCTACGTTCTGATCCTAGGGTCTGGTTCTGTGGTCTGGTTCTGTGGTCTGGTTCTAGGGTCTGGTCCCAGGCTACAGTAGGCAGTAGACAGTAGCCTAGCCAAGGAGTGACAGAAGCTGATCATTCATCTGGCAGAAGGTTGTAGTTCTTCAGGATCTGAATGAATGATATCTCCTTCTTCTGCCTTGTGGGTTTGGGCTGGGGAAGCCCTGCCGGAACCCCGAGAGACGTCACTATTCCTCCTGAAGCCAGGAGGGGCAGCCAGACCTCCAGCACGGATGGGAACCAGGGGCTTCAGGTAACCCCTGGCCCGTCGCTCCGCCGTGGTCGGCCTTTTGGGGCGGACATCAAGGGGTGGAGGCCGAGGCGGAAAGACCAGAGGGGCAAGAGCTGGAAATGTTCTTGAAAATGTACATGTCTTTTTTTATATTGTATATTATGGCTATGTTTTATTTTATATCTCTATTTTATTCAAATTGTTTACATACTTAGCATTAGTTGGACTTTGTACCTTTAGAATAGTTAGACCACATATTTAAGATTTAAGATTCCTTTATGTCGATTGTTGAATAAATGCACCTTCCTGCCAAAGTAAATTCCTTGTCTGTGCAAACTTTCATGGCGATAAACCCTTTCTGATTCTGATTCTGTTTCTTCACTGTAAAAAAAACCCTCTAAAACTAAAACTACTTACCTTCAACAAAAATATTTGTGCCTGTTTTACTGTAGAGGAGTCCTTGGTGCCATCACCTCTTTACTGGGTACATTTCAGCGCAAGCAAAATGGCTGACTGGACCCATAGCAAGGAACTTATATTTTGGTTTTATGCATTTCAATTTATGTGTTTACATTTATTCATTTATTCAATATGTTTACAATGTTTACAAATTCAATATTGATTGAACGTGTTTGTATCGTCAATAAGAGAGAGACACTGACTGTCTCCCCACCTTCAAGAAAAGGCTCAAGACGTTGTTCCGGGATTTCAACAGTACTTAGGAATGATTGGCTGGACCCAATGTTAGTTTCCTCCAGGATCACGATGACTCGTTGTTATGATCAGTGACCTATGCATTTTGTAAAGCTCTCTCTTGGAAGTCGCTTTGGATAAAAGCGTCTGCTAAATGCATAAATATAAATGTAAATGTTATGTAAATGTCAATACATTTTCTTGAATTTACGAGTCTTCCGTCCTGAGCCATGTGCCATGTGACTGTCCTTAGTAAAGTATTTTTCCAAACCTTCTGTAATGTGGGTTTTGGATCCTCTGACACAAACCACAAAACCAATGTTGGTGGCAGGCCTCACATTAGTCCAGTATTGCCTTCTACCAGTCTACTCTGTAGGTTCTGACAGGTTGAGTTGAGTTGAAATGAATGTGAGTTGAATTTGTGTGTTGGACTGCTGTTTGTCTATTTATGTTATTTTTTACCTCTTACTGCTTTTTATAGTATTTATTCAAATTATTTTTTTTACTGCGAACTGGAACTGTAAACTAAATTGCCCTTCTTGGGATAAATAAAGCTTTTTCTGATTCTGATTCTGATTCTGATACTCGAGATATACTACCCTACTGCATTGGAGGAAACTGATGATGATAAATGTATGTCATACTCTAAGCAGGGGCCTGTACTACGAATCAAGATTTGGCGTTAGCGAGGTAACTTCAGGTTCAACCCAGGGTTTTCTGTACTACGAAGGTGGATCACTTGTTATCTGGGTAGATCGCCATGGTAACATATGCTGAACGGCTAACCTGGTCGGGAGCAGGTTATAGTTGGAGATCAGAGATCAACCGGTATAAAAGCCCCGCCCACTAACTCATTTTTGAGGATAATGGCGTTACCGTTCATAGAAGATGTGGAGCTTGGTGCGCGGATATTGAGAGGTGCGCTCAGAACAGCCAGAACATCAGAATCAGAAAGGGTTTTAATCGCCATGAAAGTTTGCACAGACAAGCTATTTGCTTTGGCAGGAAGGTGCATACATTAAACATATAGGTATCCCCCCCCCCAAAAAATGATATCTAACTATACTAAAAGTACATAGACTAGCAATGCTTAGAATTTGCATATGCAATGCATAGCGTTGGGTTATTTCGCTACGGGTACTTTTATGTAGTGTCATGTTGATATGTTATTCCTATTCAATGGGGTACGTGTCTCCCCTTCTGCTGTCCTTGGGTTGCTTTGACCCATTTTCTAATTATTTCCATATCAAAATGTTGGGTTTCTTTCAACCAAAACAGTTCAAACCAAAAAGAACAATGTGTAGGCTATACGTACAATGATCATTTCACTACTTTCATTTACTTTTATAGCATTTAAAATAAAATAAAAATAGGTAATTGAAAGAAAGAAATGTTGAAAACCCCCACAATAGACTCAAAAGACACAACAAAGAAGCCACAAAAAGGTATAAAAAGACCAAAACGTAGAAAAATGTTTAACAAATACATCCTCATGTGTTCTCCCTTTCCTAGGAACACAGAAATATAATGTCAGTGTAACTAAGTTTAGTGTCATTCATTCAGTCATGCACTATCTCTTCTCATATTCCAGTTTTTCTATCTCCAGCCTTGTTTTTTTAATTAAAAACCTCTTATACTCTATATCGAGCTCCAGGGTTCTTTTATACAGGGCCCTCACATTGTCTGCTCCAACCTGAAACAAATAAAGGACATTGTCCCTTTGTAAGGCATACTTGGAGAAAGTTGAAGGTGGCCATTTGACTACTGTGTTTCAAGGTTTATTGCTTATACCTTGTGCCTTTGTCTTGGCCTTGAAGTGGAGGCCCTATGCTCAGGGGGAGGAAGAAGTTCCTCTTCCTGCTGAGTTTAACACCATAGCAATTTATTCAATTGATTTATATTTGAAATGAGCACTTTAAGGACTTGTGTCTCATGTTCAGACCACCACCATTAGTAAGTCATTACAGACACTTCAATCACAGCCACACGTTCACACACTCTCACCATCTATGTTGCAAGTGGTAAAAAAAAAGTGTACCCCCAAAATGCTCTCTGAGCAGGCAGGCACAGTTTCCTGATAATCTAGGACCTCCACTTGAGAAAGTAAATGGCATATTTACAAGGGATTGTGAACCTGTCAGATAAACAATCACCTTCTCACCTGTCCTCCCTGACGTACATGTAACACCTTCCTGTCCTCCCTGACCTACATGTAACACCTTCCTGTCCTCCCTGTTGTACATGTAACACCTTCCTGTCCTCCCTGACGTACATGTAACACCTTCCTGTCCTCCCTGACCTACATGTAACACCTTCCTGTCCTCCCTGACGTACATGTAACACCTTCCTGTCCTCCCTGACCTACATGTAACACCTTCCTGTCCTCCCTGACGTACATGTAACCCCTTCCTGTCCTCCCTGACGTACATGTAACACCTTCCTGTTCTCCAGATTCCCTCTGTTCTATGCCATTCAAGATCACATGAGACGTTGCAATGTAGGGCGATTGCCATCTGCATTATAATTGTGTTTAAGTGATTTGGCTTTAATGGAATAACCAAAACATGTAGTTCAGTCAAGACAATCACGTATTAGATTTGAGCATTTATTGTTACACTCTACAAGTACTCCCTGCCTCCTCGATGCAACACATACATACATGACATATGAGGCAGGGAGCAATAGAATATAATCCCCTATATGGATAGAACATAGACAGCATGGGGGAGAAGGGGATGGTGGAGGGTGGCAGCATCAGTGATCATAAACGACCGGGGTGAGTGTGTGCGTATCCGCGCGTCTTTTAAAGACGCCTTATCGGACACGTCCAATGAATATGCGCTGCTAATATGGGTGTAGTGGGCGGAGGAAGAAGGTGGAGTAAGACGCCTTACGTCCCTTGATGATGCGTGCTGCCCGATTGCCCTGCCTGAACTAGCTGCGCTTATTAATGCCAGACAGACAGATTAGTTCAACCCCCAATGAAGGCATCTGTCACAATCCCCAGTAACTGAACCCAAACGCAAACCAGGACAAGGTTGGTGGTGAAAAAGGTGGTATTTATTGGTGACACCAAAATAACTGAAGAGGTATTGCCAGACGTGTAGACGGGTGATGGGAGGCTGATGGTGGTGACGAACGTGCAGGTCGGTGGTTACTGGTGGCCAGGAGGGAGCAAGGGCGCCGTATAGGGCCGGTCGAGGATATTTTGTTGTTGACATTTGTTGTCACGTTAGTCTATCTTCTCTTAAAGTAGGCTACACACGTTCCGTATTCTGACACCGCAGCCTCTGCATGGGTTGTACCATGTGAGGGAGTTCTCCCCTCACAAATAGAGTTGGTTGGTTGAGCCCGTCTTTTCCAAAAGGTTTTCTCAGATAGGCTAGGCTACCGATAGCTGGTCCGGGCGGCCCTACCGTAACGATACGCGTCAGGGAGGATGGATGGGAGCAGGGCCGGAGTGATGGCATCACTTGACAAAATTTTACCAATTGAAAAACGGCTGTTTATTTTACATAAAGCAACAAAAAAAAATGTGCGCTTAAATAATGGCCACAAAATTTACCTTGCGCGCTTAGCGTGCTCGCATTAAATGTAATGCAGTTAAGCCCCGAATGGGCTAAACCCCTAATGTTTACAACGCTCTGGCCTGATTAACACTAGGATCGTTAAGCAGTCTAAAAAATTTGATAAATATAAAAAATACAATCCCTTTCTGTAATTATGATACCCCCCCGAAAGGTTCACTGCACCCTCAGTCAAAGCAGGCTGCATCCAGCCCTGTTTGGTAAACTAAAAAAAAGTATCAACATCAAGATAGAAAATATTACTCTTATTGTTTAAGTCAATGAAATAAATGAAAAAATAAAACATAATAATCCCACACCTACCATGGACTATTCTGATTTCAGACCTGTCCACGCTATACATACACATGTATTGGTATTACATTTATGCTATTAAATGTACATAATGCTGGAGTAGAAGGGAAGAAACGTATGCAGGGGGAGAGCATTTCATGGCAGGCCTTGTTTTCCATTTGATGTAAGTGCAATGCACCCCCTGCTAACTCTGACTAGGAAAGTGTCACATGCCTGAAACTTACTGTGGTTACTCATACTAGTGCCCTCAGTGTACAGTAAGAATCATTTGATGCTGGGATTTATAGAACAGACAATAGAGAGGGTGCATTTCACGGCAGGCTTAATGCACCCCCTGCTAATCCTGACTAGGAAAGTGTCACATTCCTGAAACTTACTGTGGTTACTCATACTAGT
Organism: Mallotus villosus; assembly: GCA_903064625.1. Lineage (NCBI taxonomy): Eukaryota > Metazoa > Chordata > Actinopteri > Osmeriformes > Salangidae > Mallotus > Mallotus villosus. Next base: position 6,849 of record CAEFZP010005678.1, read on the forward strand.
GCCCTCAGTGTACAGTAAGAATCATTTGATGCTGGGATATACAGAACAGACAATAGAGGGGGGTGCATTTCACGACAGGCTTGTTGTATGCCTTCTTACCATGAAAAGCACCCGCTGCTAACTCTGACTAGGAAAGTGTTACGTGCCTGAAACTTACTGTGGTTACTCATACTAGTGCCCTCATTGTACAGTAAGGAGCATTTGATTCTGGGATATAGAGAACAGACAATAGAGGGGTGCATTTCACGGCAGGCTCAATGCACCCCCTGCTAACTCTGACTAGGGAAGTGTTACATGCCCGAAACTTACTGTGTTTACTCATACTAGTGCCCTCATTGTACAGTAAGGATCATTTGATGCTGGGATATACAGAACAGACAATAAAGGGGGGTGCATTTCACGACAGGCTTGTTGTATTCCTTCTTGCCATGAAAAGCACCCCCTGCTAACTCTGATAGCAAAGTGTTACATGCCTGAAACCTACTGTGCTTTGTCATACTAGCCCACAAAAGTATTATTTTAATGTAAATAAACCAGCCTAACAATGATTCATTCAAAAGCGAATTAAATAACATTAAAAAAAACATTTTTACACAAAGTCATAGGAAGTGACTTGAAAATAGATAGATAATAATTTAACTTTGTTTAACACATGAACTAATATAGAAAAATACAGACAAATTAACTAATGACAACAAATTTCTTCTTTTTTGGGGATCATGTGCACGCAAGGCACGAGTAGTCCTCCTCCAGTGTAGGCCTCTGCACGCACACATGGTGGTACCATCTCCCACAGTGTGACAATCAGGTCCCCCTGTGTCAGATCAGCATCACCAGAGTACTAAGAGGGTACTCCCTCTTCACACCTGCAACCAATCTAATCAATCAGTCCACTCCCTTCTGCTCTGTATTTAAACCAGTCACTCCCTTCACTCTGTGCTGAGTCTTGTTAACATTCAAGTAAAACATTCCTATGCAATATCCGGATAGACCCTGTGATCAACTGACCTTGTTTTTGCCCCCGACCTCGTATCTGCTCCACCTGAACTATTCCAGACGCCGTGATCCAGACCCCTGCCTGTCCTGTGGAACCTGACCAAGCCTTGCCTACATTGCCCGGTCCGCCCCTGTTTGACCTACGCCCGTGACCCGCCTACTGCTTTGGATCTCCTCTCTGGCTCTGATATCTGTGTATGACCCCTGCTTGTCCGACTACCCCGTAATAAACCCGCTCTTGGATCCACTACCTGTCTTGGGAGTCTGTCCGTTACACTCAAATGTCACAGCAGATCTTAGAAAATATTTTAACAGTGCAAGTCCTTTCATTTGGGCACCATCACTTCTATTAAACTGAGTGTTAATCGTACTGTTTCTGATTTAGTCATTCTTGTAATAATGAAATACAACTTTATAATGATCACAGCAATCTAAATAATCTCGAAGTCTAAATTATTTTTTTAAATACATTACCCATAGTGGCTCATCCTTGTCCTCCATCCCACAGTAGTGGCACAGGTTGCTGAGATTGTTAAAACAAACAGTATTCATAATTATTCCAACAAATAAGCTAACAGTTAAATAACATATTTTGCATTATTGTACTTCACTGGCTGTATGCTCTCATTTGTATAAAAGGACATGCATTTCCAAGAGCTTGGAGATTGACAACGATCAGCCAAAACAATAACACACCAGTTTCTCGGAGGAGGGCAGTGGCTACATCTAGCCTCAGCTTGTTCACTGCCTTCTGTGTTGTTTTGATGTCTATTGCCTCTCCCTTCATTATTTTTTCAGCAAACTAAAGAGAACATGATTATTAGATCAGCATGATCACATACATACATAGTCTAACAAGATGACAAGATCCAAAATCCTAAACCACCCAAAAAAAAGGGCTAGTACAGTGCATACTCAAACATTCATAAAAACATTCATGTATGAAAGTAGTTATCTTTCAGAAAAAAAAGATGAATGACTTTGAGGTTGACAACATTGTTTAAGTAATGTATAGTACAGTACATTCACCTTTAAGGCAAGGACACCACATGATGTGCTGTCTTGCTGACGTGCATGAGGGAGGGTGCTGCATGCCCATCGCGAAACATTGCAGCCTAAGTATAAGAATATTGCTTGTGAAAACTGTTGCACAATCATTGATTAAACATCTCATACGACTTCTTGCTGTCTGACACTATGGTGTTAGTACTTTTGCACAATAAAACTCAATTTGAATGTATTTACAGTGCCTTGCATAAGTATTCACCCCCCTTGGACTTTTTCCCATTATGTACTGTTACTGACTGGAATTCAAATAGACTTAAATAAACTTTTTCCCGTTTGATCAACAAAACATGCATAGTACTTTGGAGGTGCAAAATAAATGTTATTGTGACACAAACAATAATGAGAACAAAAAAGTTGACATCTGTTGGGTGCATAAGTATTCACCCCCCTGTGTCAATACTTGGTAGAACCCCCTTTCGCTGCAATTACAGCTGCAAGTCTTTTGGGGTATGTCTCTACCAGCTTTGCACATCTAGAGATGGAAAGGTTTGTCCATTCTTCTTGGCAAAAAAGATGAAGCTCAGTCAGATTGGATGGAGACCGTCTGTGAACCGCAATCTTCAAGTCTTGCCATAGATTCTCTATTGGATTGAGGTCTGGGCTTTGACTGGGCCATTTTAAGACATTAACATTCTTTAATCCAAACCATTCCTTTGTAGCTCTGGCTGTATGTTTAGGGTCATTGTCCTGCTGGAAGATGAACCTCCGCCCCAGTCTCAAGTCTGTTGCAGACTGCATCAGATTTTCTTCAAGGATTTCCCTGTATTTGGCTCCATCCATCTTTCCCTCTATTCTGACCAGTTTTCCTGTACCTGCTGAAGAGAAGCATCCCCACAGCATGATGCTACCACCACCATGTTTCACTGTTGGGATGGTGTGCTCAGGGTGATGGGCAGTGTTGGGTTTTCGCCACACATAGCGTTTTGCATTGAGGCCAAAAAGTTCAATTTTGGTCTCATCTGACCAGAGCACCTTCTTCCACATGTTTGCTGTGTCTCCCACATGGCTTCTGGCAAACTCCAAAAGGGATTTTTTATGGATCCCTTTCAACAATGGCTTTCTTCTTGCCACTCTTCCATAAAGGCCAGATTTGTGGAGTAGACGACTAATAGTTGTCCTGTGGACAGATTCTCCCACCTCAGCTGTGGATCTCTGCAACTCCTCCAGAGTAACCATGGGCCTCCTGGTTGCTTCTCTGATTAATTTTCTCCTTGTCCGACTCTTCAGTTTGGGTGGACGGCCTCCTCTTGGTAGGTTTGCGGTTGTGCCATATTCTTTCCATTTTCTTATGATGGATTTTATGGTGCTCAGAGAGATGTTCAAAGCTCTGGATATTTTTTTATAACCTAACCCTGCTTCATATTTCTCCACAACTTTATCCCTGACCTGTTTGGTGAGCTCCTTGGTCTTCATGATGCTGTTTGTTCAGTAATGATCTCCAACAAACTCTGAGTCCGTCACAGAACAGGTGTATTTATACTGAGATTAAATTGCAGACAGGTGGACCCTATTTACTAATTCTGTGACTTGCAAATGTGACTTGTGAATGCAATTGGTCGCACCAGATCTTTGTTAGGGGTTTCACAGTAAAGGGGGTGAATACATATGCACTCAACACTTTTCAGATTTTTATTTGTAAATAATTGTGAAATCCATGTAATATTTCCCCCCACTTCCAAATGATGCACTATTTTGTGTTGGTCCATTACATAAACTCACGATTAAATACATTTTAATCTGTGGTTATACCATGACAAAATGTAGAAAAGTCCAAAGGGGGTGAATACTTATGCAAGGCACTGTATCTGGTTGTCTCCAGGCACCTCTTTATGTTAGCTTGAGATTCCCGCAGGGGATCCAACAAAAGGCATCTCTTTTCTTGTGGGTACCAGACCTATTGTACGTTGAAAAATAAGATGCTTTAAGCCCAACTCACTGTATCTGTTATAACTGAAAATGTGCAACTCTGAGAGACTGTATAAATTAAAAGATTTATACTTTATCATTAAAATGTTAAAGGTAGGTTAACTGTAAAGAAGACAAGGCCTACATAGCCGCTCATACAGAGCTTGAAAAATCTAGTTTCACACTGTACACACTGTATTTACTCTCAACGTCAACATCCAGTGGTGGTGCGCATTCACCATTCCCACAATCAGTTGGTGTGCCATTGGATCTATCTGGAAATGTAAAGACATTATGAATGGGCTTTACTTGAGAAATAACTACCATATGCATAACAATCCAATACATACCCGAAGTTTTGACAGTTTCCCTTCCCATATTGCAGTCATTGCAAAGCTGTCGATGACAGCAGCTGCGTCTGCGTTGCGCCTGTTGCAGTTCCGCACGAGCACTGTTAAGTACGCATTGATTGCCTATGAAAGATTGAAAATGACAGAATAAAGTAATCATATGTGAGAAATATGCAGTTCCATATTTACTGACACATTGTACCCATTGTATTTATTTCAAACATTGAAGATGAGTCATTGGATGATCTTGAAGGTCACTGTATTGCATTACAATGCACTATAACATTTGTTAATAGACAACTGATTCTTGTTTAAATTCATAGATAGTTCATAACTAATCGCAGAGGAAAGTAATGTATCAGTTTTTATAAAATATTGACCAGATAATACCTCACTCTCAAGCTCCTGGTTGGGACCAATCCTCGCAATGTCCCAAAAATGCAATTTGTATGACACAATCTTTGACAGGATTACATGTGCGTGTTTCCCTGCCCAGGCCACCTGCACATCTGCAGAAATTCAACAACAAATCATTTAACCATTTTTGTAACTATTAACATTTTAGTATAACAATAATTAACTTATGGAACATATCAATTCAAATAACTTTTTTCTAAATGCTTCCAAGGTTATCAATTGTTTTACCATCTACTTAATCAAAAAATCAAATCAAAATGTATTTGTATAGCCCTTTTTACACGCAAGCATGTCACAGAGGGCTTCACATACGCCCATAAAACTGCCCCTCAACCAACCTAAACCCTCAAGGAAGACAAGGAAAAACTCCCAGAAAAACTCAATGCAAGAGAAAAAATGGAAGAAACCTCGGGAGGAGCCACTCAGTGAGGGATCCCATCCTCCAGAGACGGTTGGTGAAAGAGAGGAGCAGAACACAGGCTAAACATAGTAATAGAACAGGGAAGTGCCAATGGGTTTAGAAACACCAAAATCCATTGTTCAGCTTGGTAGATGTAGGAAGGGGCCGGGAAACTCGCTGTTGCCCGTCACGGAGACTAGTTTCCGGTTAGTGACCAGGTCCAGCGTTGGCGGACCGACGACCAGGCAGGTGCTGACAGCTCAGAACCCCCCACACCACAGGGTATGTGCGGAGGGGGGACAGAGAGAGGAAAGCAGGGATTAGAGAATGCCAGGAGCAGCTAACAGCTACATTCATATTAGAATGAGATCCCCACCGGTCAAGTGTGGACTAATGCAGCGATTTAAAAAAAGGGTATCTGATGCAGCCTTAGACACTAAGATACCGCCAACCCCCTCGGTTGGAACATAAAATCTGTTCCAGGGGAAAGAACTCTAAAATAAGTTATTTATAGAATAAGGGTGAGAATGCCCCGTCCCCCGTCGACACCAACTAGTAACGGGAACTATAACAATATACAGTAACAGGTTTACTTACATTTGGGGCAACGTGAACATATAGAAGCTTTATTTGCAATTAAAAATGTTAAAAGTTACATGTGATACACAGAAAGAACACACACCATAAGTTTACATTGAAAGTACATACACACATACTTACCTTTAGCAGCCATAGACTTGACTAAACAAGAACGTTTTTAACCTAATTTTGAATGTCGAAACAGTATCAGCCTCCTTAATTGAGACAGGTAATTTGTTCCAGAGAAGAGGTGCTCTATATGAGAACGCCCTGCCTTCAACAGTTTTTTTTATTTATTTGGGGAACCACCAGATAGCCGGCATCTTGAGATCTAAGTGACCTTGTGGGGCGATAGGGTGCAAGGAGACCAGAGAGGTACAGCAGTGCTAATCCATGCAGAGATTTGTAGGTTAGTAGTAGAACCTTGAAATCAGCTCTGGCTTGGATAGGAAGCCAGTGTAAAGAGACGAGAATAGGAGTTATGTGATCAAACTTTCTGGTTCTAGTCAATAGTCTAGCAGCAGCATTTTGTACCCGTTGTACATTTTTTATGTAGGTATTTGGGAGGCCAGAGAACAACACATTGCAATAGTCCAATCGGGATGTAACAAATGCATGTATTCGTTTTTCAGTATCATCTTTTGAGAGAAATTTTCGTACTTTGGCAATGTTACGTAGATGGAAAAATGCAGTTCTAGTAAATTGCTTAATATGGTACTCAAACAAAAGGTACGGGTCCATTGTGACTCCTAAATTTTTTACCAGTTGGCTTTGAGAGACTTTGATGCCGTCTAAAGTCAGATTGGATAAATTATTTCTGTATTTTTTAGGACCAAAAATTTGAACCTCGGTTTTATCCGAATTGAGAAGAAGGAAATGTGTTGCCATCCAAGCTCTCAACCCAGAAATACATTTTTCCATAGCAAATGGTAAATCCCCAGGCTTTAAAGACATATAAAGCTGAGTATCATCTGCATAACAGTGAAAGTTTACCCCATAGCTTCTAATTATGTTTCCTAAAGGCAACATGTAGAGTGAAAACAACAGAGGGCCTAGAACTGAACCCTGTGGTACGTATTTTACAGTGGAGCACCTGGATGAGCAGCCATCATAGTGGACATATTGTGATCTATCAGATAGATAGGATCTAAACCAGTGAAGTGAGGTACCAGAAATCCCAACATAGTTCTCCATACGTTCCAGAAGAATCGCATGATCCACCGTGTCAAAAGCTGCACTTAGGTCTAAGAGAACCAGCACAGAGATAGAACCCGCGTCAGAGGTTAATAGTAGATCATTGACTACCTTAGCTAAAGCAGTTTCAGTGCTGTGGTGAAGACGTAATCCAGACTGGAGAGGTTCATAAAGCTGATTTGAGGAAAGGTGCTCAGTAAGCTGTTGTGCCACAGCTTTTTCTAACATTTTGGAGAGAAATGGCAAATTTGAAATTGGCCTGTAGTTGCTGAGACAACCTGAATCGAGGTTTGGTTTTTTAAGAAGGGGCTTAATAATTGCTTGTTTAAAATCGTCAGGGACTTGGCCAGTTACAATAGATTCATTAATAATACTAAGCATGGCTGGTCCAATAATAGGGAGAAGTTCCCTACGAAGTTTGGCAGGGAGGGGATCGAGAAGGCAACTGGTGGGTTTCGATGAATCTATCAAGTCGATGAACGCTTCCATAGAAATAGGGTTAAAATGAGAAATAGGGTTAAAATGAGTGAGAGCCTCGACATGTAGCATGCTGGTATAGAGGAAGATTCAGTGTCGATGGCCACTCCTCCAAGACAAGTCTGCAATTTGTCCCTTATTGCATAGATTTTTTGGTCAAAGAATTCTAAGAAATCATTGGGAGAGAGAACAGTACTAACACAGAGTGTACTTTTCTTAGTGAGTTTTGCAACAGTATCAAATAGGAACTTAGTATTGTGTTTGTTCTTACTAATCAATTTAGAGAAATATTCTGATCTGGATCTGATGAGGACTTGCTTGTACTCCATTTGGCTGTCCTTCCAGGCCAGGCGGAAAACCTCCAATTTATGTTCTAGTTTTCTAGTGGACCTCTTTAGAGTGCGGGTTTCCTCTGAATACTATGGAGCCAGTTTCTTGTCTTTTCTTTTCCTTGGTTTGAGTGGGGCAACTGAATCTAGGGATAGCTGAAGAACCACATTCAGATCCCTTGTTTTAGCATTTAATGATTTATTTGGGACGTCAAGTGCTTCTAGTGCAGCGGGTAGAATATTAGCCAGTTCCAGAGCTGTGTTTGGGGTTGTGCAGCGGCTAGTAGAAATATTCTGAGTGCCTCCAAGGCTTTGGCAGAGATCCATTTTGAAGGTAACCAGGCAATGGTCTGATAATATAGTATTGTGGGGGTGGACAGTGACGTCACTAATCTTGATTCCACTTAGGCCTATGGGTTTTGTTCATGTTAAAAATTGCTTACAGGACTCTCACAACACTTATGTTCATATCTTTAAAAAAATAAGTAAGCAGGCTATGCAATAATAATAAAATCAATACATTTTTCAATAGTAGTTGCTGAAGCTGGTGCAGCTGCTACTGGTGCCGGGGTGGCTGCTGTTGCAGATGCTGGGGTGGCTGCTGGTGCTGGTGCTGCTGCTGATGCAGGGATGGCTGCAGGTGCTGGTGCAGGTGTGGCTGCTGTTGCAGGTGCTGGTGCTGCTGCTGATGCTGGTGCAGGTGTGGATGCTGATGCAGGTGCTGGTGTAGGTGCTGGGGTGGCTGCAATACCATCAGTATTATTTTGCAAGTTAAAGAAATCATTCTGTTACTTAATGTATATATGACCATAATAAAGTCATGGCTGTCTATTTTTCTGTCATTGTTCACTTTTTCTTAGTACCGCAATTGCTTAATCGCACATGAATACATCAGTTTTTTTCCTTGCTCAATCTTGCTCTCTATCTCCTTCTTATTTGCACTTCTCTATTTGCTTTTGTTTGGATGAAAACTGCATTATATAGTACTGCACTTGTACTGTTCAATGACAATACATTTGAATGTAATTTAATCTATAGGTGTCATATAACTCTATATAACTCGAGTCATCTTTCGACTTGGCCTAAAACTTCCCTCCATATGCCTGTGCCTCGTCAATTTATTGATTAGTATAGCAGGACAAATGATCCCTTAGCCTCTCAGCGTGAGAATTCTGCACGTGTGTAACGGGTATGTAACGAACATGATCTTGCAAGTTCCGTCAGAGGTATCTGGCACTGTTCACTCCCACCAACTAGGAGATCGCCCCCACCGGGAGCGCTCCCACTGGCAGTCGAACTCGCCACCTCTGGCTTCCCAAGCGCCATCACTACCAACTAGGCCAAAGAAAAGCTAGCTCTTCAGTGACGCGGGTGGCTCATTACACACCTGAGGAGTGAGTTTCACGGATACACATCGGCTACACGTGCATAAATGGTTTGAGGGATTGTTATAAATAATATGGCTGACTAGGCCCTCCTTCAGGCGCGGACGTTGTGTTTGCTAAAACTTTCACTTGCTGTCTAAATGTTGTGAATCATCCGTATGATTTGCTGTATATACTATGTAGGATATATGTATTATATATATAATATATATAGGGCAATTAAACATTATTCGCCATATTGTGATACTATGTACATGGTGCCCTGATTTCTGTATCCCTCGTCTTCTGAGATGCTCAACTTGAGTGTATCAGACACCTGCACTTTATAGATCTATAATAAATACGTTGATTTTGTCTTGAACTTGTACTTGGTGATTCACTTTATTGACTTGGTACTTTAACAGCAAACACATCAAATAAACTCAATACAATTAAACTACACTGTTGCCACATGTTGGGAAATAACCAAATACAAGCAATATTACAAATGTAATGAATGCAAACTTTACTTTTTTGGACACCTCACATCTCCTCTCATCTCATCTATCATTTGTGGGAACTCTTTTCAGATTCATCACTTGAGCATCATAAATGTGGTGATTGAGCTGGTTATGCTGCGCCTGATTGTGTTTGGCTATTGCCAGTCGTATTTCAAAGTAAGTGCCGTGCCTCCCCAGTCCTGCATCACAGGGGTGCAGTGATCTCACCATGTCTAGATAGCCACCAAAGTCATTTTCATCTACTCCACGATGTGAGCCAAAGTGGTTGACTGATCAATCAGTCACAGTTTTGGTGTTTGACCCAGCCTCCCTCTTTCTCTTGCTCTCTTCCTCCCCCCCTCCCTCCCTCTCTCTCCCCCACCCATACCCCTCCTTCCCAGGGTCCAGATTGCTTCATGCTCCAGCTACATGCCCTGGTGGAAGCCTTCCTCCCCCAGGACACAGAGGGAGCCCCAGGGAATACCTACCTGGAGAAACTGAAGGTGTGCTCTCTCTCACCCTCTCTCCCCCTCCCCCTCTCTCTCTCTCTCTCTCTCTCTCTCTCTGTCACACACACACACTTTCTCTCTCGTTCAATATTTCCAGTGTTTGTTTGGTGCCTGACCTTTGTGCACTCCTCTTCTTCACAGAAAACGTTCTTGGACTTCCTGGACAAAATCTTGGGTTTCCCAGAAGCCCTCTACTCCTGCCAGAACGACTTGGTGCCCAAACTAATGCACCATCTTGGGGCCATGTTTTCCAAACTGCTCAGGGTGGATGACGACTTGACAGAGGACCAGGACTCCTCTAAGGAGGAGGAGGACATGACTCTGGACCATGACTGGGACCATGACTGGGACTGGGGCCAGGGACAAGATGGGCGCCCGAACCCAGACCTGGACGAGGAGGAGGAGGAGCAGGATTCTGAAGATCCTGCTGGTCATCGTCACCATGACGCAAGAACATGGGATGGTGACGATGACCGTGAAGGAGTTGAGATGGAGTCTGGCTTGGTAAAGGCCAGTGGGACCCAATCCTCTTCTACATCCTCCCAATCCTCCTCCAGCTCCTCCACCTCCAGCCCAGAGGCACATGTGGGGCCGCTCGGAAAGACCGACCCCCCCCATCCTCCGAAAATTGTTCACATCGGTAAGATGAAAACAACACCACACACTGGCACTAGGTAGAACTGACCTGCGCTGAGTCAGCGATAAGAAGGGACGACATGTGACAATCTCGATTAATCTGTGTGTCTTTGCTCTCACTTCCAAACCCAGAAGAAAGAAAAGACGTCCCTCAAGGATGGACGTTTTGGGATTTCCTGTATT
>CAEFZP010005679.1:0-22500 GCA_903064625.1 Mallotus villosus
CAGCCAGGCAATAGGCTGAGGACATGATTGGAATACTGAGAGAGAATGAGAGAGAGAGATTTCTTACTCTCCTGATGCCTCTCCTCTCCTTTATTAAATCCATCTGTTTGCCTGCCTGCCTGTGCAAACCTAACCTGCTGTCTGCCTGCCTGCCTGCACAACCTAACCTGCTTTCTGCCTGCCTGCCTGGCTGTCTGCCAGTCTGTCTGTCTGTGTTTATCAGTCTGCCATTCTTTCTGTGTAGGTGTGGGGTACTTTCCCTCCTCTCAGTATCAGTGCTGTCCTGACCAGCAGGTTCTGAACACAGACACAGCACAGCTGACACAGGACAGCTCGGAGGAGCACCTCTTCCCTTAGCCGGGGCCAGTGTGCCAACGTGACCGACCATACAGGAGACATACTAACACTCCCAGCATTGGGAAAAGCCATGGACAGCCACAGTGTATCTGCATAATGGCTGAACAGGTCAGACGCAGTAGCAGCTCAGCTACCTGTGTCGTCGCGAGTGTAAACAACAAGAAAGTTTGGCCTACTTCAATGAACTAGTGTAGAGCAAGGAGAGTGGCCTCACAGTGATGGAGTACTGTCTGTATGAGGAGGTCTCCATGGTGACGGTGTACCACTGTGTTCCATGAAGATGCCTCCGTGGGGATGATGGAACGCTGTTTTCGATGAAGACATCTCCATGGTGATGATGATGGACCATTGTTACTGTGGTCTCGTAGGAAGATATCTCCATGACAAAAGTGAACTGTAGTACCACTTTTCTCTATGAAGACGTCTCCACGACGATGGCATTCAGACACCAGCTGCAAGTCTCAGAGACACCAGGGACTCCCAACACTGACTGCTGCCAAGATGGAGAGTGTGTGTGTGTGTGTGTGTGTGTTACGACTGAGTGCGCTACTGTAAATATTGATGTAGGGCCAGGCCGCCCATGACATCTGCGGTGAGCGTGTAACAGTTGTTGTTTGGATGTGTTCTACTGTGTCCTACATTCCACAGTTTTAACTCTAGCGTTTCAAGCGCTTCATTTCACAATAATAAATAAACGGTTGCCATAGCGACCTCCAGCCACGTGTGTCTGTAATAAGGGAAGTGTTGAGTCGTAGTAGCTACAGACCAGCATGCCTGCAGAAGGTGTTCCACAGCTCCATACTGTAGTGGATAAGGCTTTGGTGGCATCAAGCACATATTTGTCGACGTGGTTTTTAAGAGCAGAAGGTTTCCCCACGTCTGATAGCTCTGGTTTCAGAGGGGCTCGCCATTGTTCATTCAGTAGTTTAACTCTAAATGATGCATGTGGTATATTGAGTAAATGTGCTCGGCAGAATTCGATGACATCTGCAGGATTCCAGACGCACTACAGATAACGTTTAATATATTTCACTCATCCGCCGGAGAAAAAAAAAGGTATAAAGATTTATCTGGATCAATGACGATTGTGAATCTAGACAATCTGAGAGTGTGTATATTATTTACCCAGTCCTAGAAAATACTGCATTAACCCCCCCCGCTTCCTTAAGAAAGTACTGCATCCAACCCTTTTAAATATAAGTGAATTCACCGGCCCCTTTTTGTGAAAGTAACTCCACTCATACACCTCCAGCTCAGCTTCCACCAGGACAACCACAGGCAGAAAGTACATCACAAACAAGACAAACATTCCCACAGTCTAAGTTGGGAGTGAATAGATGACTTTTAATGAGCCGATGCTGGTAATGGAGGTTGTTAATTGATGCTATTCGTCGAGTGTGGCTAGCTCCTGCTCTGCCTCTATCTCCCTGCTACAGACCGGCTGGCTGCCTGGGAACCTGTCACTCAAACACAAAGACTCCTGCCACAGCAGTGTGTGTGTGTGTGTGTGTGTGTGTGTGAGTACCTGTATGGATGTTGGCGTGCCGATGTGTGCATGTGTGGGAGAGAGAGAGAGAGAGAGAGACGGTCTTCGGAGCGCTAAACTCCACTAAACTGAAACGATATCGACACATTTCAGTTTCCCTCCGTTTTCTCGTCCAACACGGTTCCTGCGGATGATAATAATAATGGTGTTTCCCCCGGGGGGGGGAGCTGACAGGGCCCTGTCAAACAGGAAGTCCCGGGCTCGCGTTCGCGGCTGAAAGTCGGAGAAGAAAAAGACACTGTCGACGCTGTTATCGCCTCCACACAACAACACTGGGTGATTACTGTGTCACAAACGGGTCCTTTTGGCACACACGTCTACTGGGATCCAGTATCTAGTGGGCTCCAGCTGTCGTGATAGGATGGAGGTGCGTGGGGTCGTGTGTCCAGCTCTCCAGCGTGATCCTGGTGTGGTCAGCAGTAGGGCGTCACAGGTGTAGATCTCCGTGTCATCTCCCGTTTGAATGAAGATGTATCGCAGTCAGGCAGGTAATGATACAGATGAAGCGCAGTGGCTAATCTGGATTTTCTGCTTCACGGACATCGCTCTCTGAAAAAACGGTGTGTTTGTGTGTGTGTGTGTGTGTGTGTGTTTGAGTGTGTGTGTGTGTAAGTGTGATTTTCAAGTGCATTCGCCGTTTGTAAAAAGTCCTGCTCCTCTCAACAGTTTCCTTGAAGGCTAACCTCGTGGTGGTTTTAAATATTAACGTATCTAAAAAGATGTGTGTGTGCGAACCTGCGTGTGTGTGTGTATGTGTGTGTGAGTTCTCTTCTCAGTAGGAGGATGACAGAGGGGTTTCTTACTCCATGTTCTGCCTGCTGTCTACAGGCTGGTGACTCAGCAGGATGGAGCCTACTAATCATCATGTCTTTGTCTCTCTCTGTCCTCCCCTGCTGCTCTCTATCTCTCTCTATCCTCTCTCTCTCTCTCTCTCTCTCTGTCTCTGTCTCTCTCTCTCTCTCTCTGTTTCTCAGAATGCAGAGGTGTCTGTGTTTGAGGTGAACATCCGATTCGTCGGAGGACTGCTATCCGCTTATTACCTGTCTGGTAAAGAGGTACGTACACAACAACAACAACAACATGACATAACCGTGCTACACTGGACCACTGTACACTGATGCTGCTATCACAGGGAGGCTAGCTGTGGGAAGTATCCATAGAGACCGCTGTTCTCTGTCCTAAAGCTTAGGCTTCAGCTCTGACAGATAACACAGTGTTGTGGGGGTGGTATGGGATTTGGACCTGGTCCCACCCAGTTTGTTTTGCGGGGGTCTCTCTTTTGCCCTTTCTCTCTAGCTTGCTTTCTCTATGGCTCTCTCTTTCTCTCTGTCACTTTGAGCGACCCCCCCCTCCACCAGGGTGTTTGCTCAGTTTCTTGGCCATGGCTTTATGATCACTGCCTGGTTGGTTGTAGACCTGTGTTCTCTTAGAGAGCTTGAGGTAGGAAGAGCTTCCTGGTTCCTCAGCCGAGTTGCTGTTATTGACCAAGGATCTGCAGCCAATAGCCAGAGGAGACACACCATGTTTACAAGATCTTCCGCTCGATGAAGAACTGCTACGGCTGCTACGGAATCCTCGAGCAGCAAATGGAAAGAAAAGCAGGTCGGAGAGAGATAAACTGGAGAGGTTTCTCTCCTCTCTTCTACTCTCCTATATCATCCTTCTGTCATCCTCAATTGCCCTTCTCTCTTGAGCCCTATTCTCTCCTCCTCTCATCCCCCCCCCCACCCCCGCCCTCCACCTTCGCCAGCAGGGAGCAGTCGTGTGCCACTGGGTTATGAAGCCATTCATCACAGTGATGGTTCCTGCTCATCAAATCTTATACGGCAATTATTCCTGAGCAATTATCTCATTTAATGTAATCTGGGTCCAATTAGGGTCCATTGTGGCCCAGCATGTCCCGTCCCTGGGCTGTGAGAGCGACAGCACAGAGCCTGGGATCCAGACCCAGCACAGAGCCTGGGCTCCAGACCCAGCACAGAGCCTGGGATCCAGACCCAGCACAGAGCCTGGGCTCCAGACCCAGCACAGAGCCTGGGCTCCAGACCCAGCACAGAGCCTGGGCTCCAGACCCAGCACAGAGCCTGGGCTCCAGACCCAGCACAGAGCCTGGGCTCCAGACCCAGCACAGAGCCTGGGCTCCAGACCCAGCACAACCAACTCCAGGGATGTCTCAGTGGAGAACGGGGGGGAGAGATGCAAAATAGATGTTTTGTTTAAGAGAGAGAGAGAGGAGGGAGGGCTCTGCAGGTCAATATCCAGCAGCCTCGAACCCATGATCCAGCCAGCAGGAATGTCCTTGAAAAGATCTCCACACACACGCACACACACACACACACACACCTGATTCAGGGTTGTCGTCGTTCTGACAGCGTCAGGGTTGGGGCAATGCTATGGAGATAGCGCTGCGGCAGCCTTGCCTAGACGGGGCAGAGGAACTGTTGCTGTACACTGTTCAGTGTTGCCATGTAAACCGCGGTGCTGTGTTGTTAGGTTAACCACACAGATTCAGTAATGATGTGTGTATGTGAATTTGTGTGTGGGAGAAAGTGTGTTGGTGTGTGCCTGCGTCTGTGTCCTGCTGATTGAGTGTGTGTGTGCGTCTGTGTCCTGCTGATTGAGTGTGTGTGTGTGTGTGTGCGTCTGCGTCTGTGTCCTGCTGAGTGAGTTTGTGTGTGTGTGTGTGTGTGGTGTGTGTGTGCGTGCGTCTGTGTCCTGCTGAGTGAGTGAGTGAGTGTGGTGAGAGTGTGTGTGTGTGTGTGTGTACGTCTGTGTCCTGCTGAGTGAGTCTGTGTGTGTGTGTCCTGTTGAGTGAATGAGTGTGTGTGTGTATTGTCAGTGTAGCTCCCTGCAGACCTCTGTCTCCTGCTGGCACTAACTGATCTCCCTAGGCGTGCCGTTCTGAGCCCAGCTACTGGCCTTTCATGCTGTCTGGGAGGAGGGCAGCACTGATGTGGGCTTTAGATCCTACGTGGGAGAGGGACAGGGGCAGGGGAGGAGAGGGGAGGAGAGGGGAGGAGAGAGGAGGAGAGGGGAGAAGAAAGGAGGGAAGGGAACGGGAGAGGAGAGGGTAAGGATGTCTAGGTGAGTAGTGAAGCAGTAGAGAAGGTCCCAACAGACAGGGCTGTGTCATCATCTCTCTTTCTTTCTCTCTCTCCCCCTCTCTTTTACTCTCTCTCCCTCTCTTTCTCCGGATGCTGTACTCTGTCTTGGCTTCAACTCAAAGCAGGCTGGACTCTTTGATTAAATATTTATCAGTAAAACTACACAGATGCTGCTTCCTGCTCTGCATACTGATCAAACTCTGTTCTAGAACCAGCCCTAGTCCCAACTGTAGTCCCAGCCCTAGTCCCAACTGTAGTCCCAGCCCTAGTCCCAACTGTAGTCCCAGCCCTAGTCCCAACTGTAGTCCCAGCCCTAGTCCCAACTGTAGTCCCAGCCCTAGTCCCAACTGTAGTCCCAGCCCTAGTCCCAACTGTAGTCCCAGCCCTAGTCCCAACTGTAGTCCCAGACCCAGCCCTAATGCTAGCTGTAGTCTCAACTGGAGAAGCAGAGAGGCAGGGTCTGGAGAGGCAGAGAGGCATGGTCTGGAGAGGCAGGGTCTGGAGAAGCTGAGAGGCAGGGTCTGGAGAAGCTGAGAGGCAGGGTCTGGTGAGGCAGGGTCTGGTGAGGCAGAGAGGCATGGTCTGGAGAGGCAGGGTCTGGAGAAGCTGAGAGGCAGGGTCTGGTGAGGCAGGGTCTGGTGAGGCAGAGTCTGGAGAGGCAATATTGATCCAGGCCAGGCGGCAACGCTACATGGACAGACATCTTAATGTACCGTCTGATCAATTACTAGCATTGCCCTCTGGAGTGAGCTATTGTCAACTCCATTTACAAGTGTGTGTGTGTGTGTGTGTGTGCTTGGGTTGAGGTGTGCAGGCCTGGTGAGTGTGTTTGCATGTGTGCACGGTGTGTGTGTGTGCTCTCTAGTTTGAAGCCTCAAGGCCAGATACCTCTGATTTAGATACTGGCTTGTGTCTGATTTAAACCTGACCACTATTTATGTTCCGGTACCTGGAGGCAGTGCTCTGCCGGCTGTGCCAGTGACATGTTCAGCTGACCCATCACCACCCGCTCCTCTGTGGATCAGATAGGGACTGATCAAGGGTCTTAGGTGTCATGGTTACCGAGCCAACCATCACACTTTGTGGAGGCGCAGGGGGGCAATCGGAAAGGTCTGGAAGGTTCTGATATTTACCGTAGGATTAAATATAACAGGACAAGCACTTATCCTCCTTTATCGCCTACTTCTCTCTCTTCACCTCCTCCCCTCTCACTCTCTCTGTCCCTCTCTCTCTTCACCTCCTCCCCTCTCACTCTCTCTGTCCCTCTCTCTCTTCACCTCCTCCCCTCTCACTCTCTCTGTCCCTCTCTCTCTTCACCTCCTCCCCTCTCACTCTCTCTGTCCCTCTCTCTCTTCACCCCCCCTCCCCCTCTCACTCTCTCTGTCCCTCTCTCTCTTCACCCCCTCCCCTCTCACTCTCTCTGTCCCTCTCTCTCTTCACCCCCCCTCCCCTCTCACTCTCTCTGTCCCTCTCTCTCTTCACCCTCCTCCCCTCTCACTCTCTCTGTCCCTCTCTCTCTTCACCCCCTCCCCTCTCACTCTCTCTGTCCCTCTCTCTCTTCACCCCCTCCCCTCTCACTCTCTCTGTCCCTCTCTCTCTCTTCACCCCCTCCCCTCTCACTCTCTCTGTCCCTCTCTCTCTTCCACCCCCCTCCCCTCTCACTCTCTCTGTCCCTCTCTCTCTCACCTCCTCCCCTCTCACTCTCTCTGTCCCTCTCTCTCTTCACCCCCCCTCCCCTCTCACTCTCTCTGTCCCCTCTCTCTTCACCCCTCCTCCCCTCTCACTCTCTCTGTCCCTCTCTCTCTCTCCTCTTCACCCCCTCCCCTCTCACTCTGTCTTTCCTTCTCTCTTTTTCACGTAGTTTTACTTCTTCTAGAGTTGTGCTGAGAACGTCAACAGTCATTCTCGTGCTCCGGAATGACTCATTTTTGACTGTGGCACACACGCACACACACACCACCCTACACACTCATACACACTCACATATACACACACACACACACTACACACTTTTAGTTCCAAGGACTCACGCTGCAGATTAAAACACTAATGACATTTGAAACAGCTGGTTTGAAAGATGAACTTTTCCATTAAAATATTGAAAGTACGTGAAGGTCTTTAATCCATCCAACACTCCCATCCCATACTCACCATTAGAATACTAATCACCAGCCATCTTTCTTCCTCCGTGCTCGACTGTGGAGTTGTTCTTAGTGTGTTGAAGCATGCATGTAGGACAGGTCCTCAGACTGTACCAAGTTGAGGGAAGAAGCTACTCACTGATCTAAGACCGTTCAGCGTCTGAAGGTAAGCTGGCAGGGACAGTGTCATTAGAGAGATGAAACACAAACACATAGACATCTTTGCTACACACACCCCACCGCATGATCAGTCTAGAAAGTTCTGCCGGCCAGTCACCCATTCAACCAGCCAGCCGTTTGCCATCCTACCAGTCGTCCATCCGGCCAGCCATCCATGTAGCCAGCCAGCCAGCATGGAGGTGAAAGAGTTTTAGGCTCCATGGCATCCCATTGGTTAGTGAAGCAGTGTTCCCCCTGCAGTCCTACATGAGGCTCAGCTCTGTACATGTAGATCTGAGCTCCATGGCGCTCGGCTGGTTCATGAGCTGCACGACTGCCCCTGCCTTTCCACCCTGGTTTCAAACCTCTGCGTGTTTGTCTACCTGGCTGTCACCATGGAGACACGGACATTAATCACCTTAAGAGGCTGTTTAGTTTGTGCCACTAGAAGTGTGTGACGGGCTGTACACACTGTGTGTGTGTGGTGGTGTGTGTGTGTGTGTGTGCGTGTGTGTGTGGGGGGGGGGAGGGGTGATGGAATGTGCAGGGCCGGCCTGGTCTAGCCAAGCTTTGTGTGTGTGTGTGTGTGTGTGTGGGTGTGTGTGTGTGCACCCTTGTGTGGGTGTGTGGTAGAGAGTGTTCTGAACCTAGTTTACCTCTCACGTAGATGTGCAGTGCTTGAAATGCCAACCGTGATGACTCACAAGCACACTGGCCCGCCTGATCGGTGCCAGACGCAGAAGGAGGCAGACTATCCTGTTAGACCTCAGCATCGTCTCATCACACTGAACATCAACATTAAACTCCAATTACGCATATACTGCTGCTCTGTGTGTGTGTTTGTGTGTGTGTGTGTGTGGGTGTGTGTGTGGGTGTGTGTGTGTGGGTGTGTGTGTGTGGGTATATCTCCAGCCAGCCACAGGCCCAGCAGAGACACCCTGTGCTTCAGTGCACCTGTCAGGTACTCAGGAACATCTTAATAGGAACCATAAAACTCTGTCTCTGTTTCCGCTGGGGATGCTATCACTGGGACACAGCGTCCTAACACAGCACCATATGGCTGCTTTTACGAGGCTCATGGGTATGTGGAGAGACTGGAGGTGTAACTGTGTGTGTGTGTGTGTGTGTTTGTTACACACTGTGTGTATGTGTGCATGTGCTAGATTCATTAGTGCCTGCAGGAGAGGATATCACAGCAGAGCCTGTTCAGTGGCAGCAGTTAAAGTGTTTATTACTCAATAACACAGACACACACGCAGACTCGCAGTCTCTCTGAGGGGCAGTACAGGTGTGTTGTACACAGAGCAGTTATCGGAATAAACACCAGTGATGTCTCTATCCCGTACAACACCAGGGAGACTGTTGTGTCACTGTTCGACAGGAAGTTGCGGAGGAGGGAGGAACAAGAGCTAGAGAGGGGGGGTAGAGCGAGTTGAGAAAAGGTAGAGGTGAGCCAGGGAGAGTGGGATGGAGGGATGGAGGGAGGGATGGAGGGAGGGGTAGTGAGCTAGGGAGAGTGGGGAGGGAGGGAGGCAGGGAGAGGTAGTGAGCTAGGGAGAGTGGGGAGGGATGGAGGCAGGGAGGCCGGGAGGAGAGGTAGTGAGCTAGGGAGAGTGGGAATGGATGGAGGAAGGGAGGCAGGGAGGAAGGGAGGCAGGGAGAGGTAGTGAGCCAGGAAGAGTGGGGTGGATGGAGGCACGGAGGCAGGGAGGCAGGGAGGGAGGGAGGGAGGGGAGAGAGGTAGTCAGCCAGGGAGAGTGTGGTGGATGGAGGGAGGAGGGATTAGAGGTTAGGGGGTTAACTGTGTGCCAGGATGCAGCTTAGAGAGGAAAGGTAATGGGTTCTCTGTGGAGTGGAGCAGGACGTGATGAACACACAGACAGCAGGATGGATCTCTACACTCCTTTCTCGCTTTCTCTCTCTCTCTCCTTCTATCTGTCTTTCTCCCTCTCATCTCTTTCTATCCAGCTGTCTTTAGAAAGATAGAGGTGAAGAGTGAGAGGTACACGTGGAGGTGAAGAATGAAATCAAACGTCTCTTTGCAGAATTGTATACTGCGTCATAGAGGGAGTAAGCAGATGAATAGAGTTATAGTGTGTGTGTGCATGGAGCCTGTTTGTGTGAATGTGTGTGTGTTTGGAGGCTGTTTAGTCTGTGTGTGTCAGTGTGTTGAGGCTGGTTAGTGGGCAGGGTAAGTGCCCTTCAGGCTCAGCAGGTTCTGATTGGGTGTCTTTATATTCCCAGGCTCATACAAACGTACTGGGCCCTTTAGTCTGTGTCCACTTGAGCAAAAGACACATACAAAATCATTTGTGACTGAGTCTCCTCTCACACAAGCCCACAGAAGCTGTGATGGTGTGTCCGTACATATGTCTCCCACTGAGTTAGACCCGGCCTCGGAAATCCATATTTCCCACTCCGGTACAGCCTGTGGCCAATGGTAGCTGTGGTCTAGACCCCCGACTCACATACTTCACAGCTCACGGGTGTGGGGGAAGGAGGTGGGGGGTATGAGGTGGGGGAGAAGTGGCAGTAGGAGTTGGGGAGGCATGGGGGATGAGTTGGGGGAGGAGGTGGGTTATGCGTGTGTTGGGGGTATCTGTGAGGGGTGGGGGAGGCGGGTGTGGGGTAGGAGGATGGGGTGCGGCGCTGGTGGAGGTCTGTGGTTTATTAGCTGTTGGTGTCAAGGCGGTTGTGGGTCGAGCGTTTGTTTTATTCTAAGATACGTGGTTGTCGCCGGGCTTTGGGGTGAGGACGTTGTGTGTGGCTGCGCCCTTTTTCTTCGCCTGGTTTCTTCTTATTTTTTCTTCGCCCTCCCCTGTGGTTTCTTATTGTGTCGTCTTATTTTTCTTCGGCACTGGGTGGGCTTCTTTTTTCGTTTATGCGTTCTCTCGCGTATTTTTTTCTCGATGAGAGTTTGTTCGTTCGCTGTGTAGTTCTCCTGCACGATGGGTTCTGCTCCTATTTTCTTCTTCCTTTTTTCTCTCTTTTTTTTTCTTCTTGTTGCTTCATTTTTTTTTATTTCTCTCTTTTGTTTGGTTTTTACCCCGAACCCCGGCCACTTGCATCTTTCCCGACCTCCAACCACCAGCCGCCCAGCCACTGCCCCAGACCCTCAAACTCGACAAGAGCACGCACAACGCCCCACACCCACTAACCCGCCAACACCCGCGACACGACAACCACAAAACCCATGGCCCCCCATCCCGCAACCCACCCCGCAGGCAGCCGCCCACACGCACAGGACACAAACGAGACGCGCTACCCACCACACCAAGCAATCAACCCCCCTTTTAAACAGTTTTTGAAGGTGAACAGATTATTTTGTTCATCAGACTGTTGTGCTTGTGTTTGTTCCACCAAACATCAATATTGGTTCAATCGTGCTAGTTTTGCGAGACCTAGATGGTAACTTCACACTGTGGTGTGTGTGTGAGCGTCAGCCTCTCTGCCAGGGCCCCCTGATGTCTTCGGTGGTGGGTGTGGGTGGGGGTAAGAGCGTCATGCATGTGTTCCTAAACTCCATTCGACAGCGTAATAACCATCGCAGTGTTTAATCCTTTTGCTCCACACAGGATCAACAACAACAATTAAGAGTCCCCCTTCAACATCACACATTATCCAAGATACCTTATCTCCCCATCCCAGGAAACGACTGCGACCGTGCCATTGTTCCCCTCAGTCTCTCTCTAATATGCTACCAGCCCTCGTGGTTGAACAGCGAGGCCTCGTGCATCCACGCCTCTCTCCTTCCTGTCTGTCGAGCGGGTTGCGTAAGCCTGCTTCCAGTGTCCGTGTATGACTGCATAAACACCAGCCCTCCCCCTCAACCCCACCCCCCACTCCACGACGGCTGTTTGAGTGTTTGATGTGAGCGGAGAGATGCTTTTAAAGGTTGTGCCGTCTCTTGCCTGCTTTAAGGGCAGAGAGAGATCTCTGGGAGATCTGAGGAGGGAGGGTGACAGGCTAGCTTTTGTTTGGCCCCGTCATCATTGCTTGGAGACTGGAGAGCGCCGAGAGGTGGATCAAGGTTTTGTTCTGGCTCCTAGAGGGCCACAGGAGGCAAGGCCGCATCAAGCGGGAAACATCACTCGACCTGTCACTCTGCACAGCCGTACATGCCTGACCGGTGTACCACAGTGCTAATATGCTAACTCCTGTCAACACACTATGGTGGAGATGCCTGACGTGCTAACGTGCTAGTATGCTAACTCCTGTCAACACACTATGGTGGAGATGCATGACGTGCTAACGTGCTAATATGCTAACTCCTGTCAACACTGACCTCTGTGCTAACAGGTGGCTTGGGCAGTCTCATAATAATATAATAATTACACTACTGTGTATACCTTCACTCATTAGTAATCTATCTAGATCTACTACATCCTCTACTGTCCTGCCTAGTCACAATAGTCTTACTTCAGTGTCTGACCAGTTTGAATTCAATGTATTTGGTTAAATACAAAATGTTGCCATGGCAATAAGTATAATAAGGAAAAATCTCTGTCTCATGCCATAAAAGCCCTTTGAATTTGAGAGAAATACATCCCTCCATCCTTTCTTCCTTCTCTCCAGCATTGTTCCTCTCTTCCTCTGGGCCAGCCATGGCCTTTCTTCATCCCCCACTCTCCCCTCTCCTTCCTCTCTCTTTGCGCTCTCTCTTCCAGATTCAATCCAGTTCTGACCGGTTCTATCTGGTTCTCTCCGGGTCTTTCTGGTTTCTTTCTTTGTATTCTTCCAGCTCTGTCTGGTTCTATGGGGTTCAGTCTGATCCACACTGAGATCAGGCTGCATCAGTTCTGGCAGGAGCTCTCTGGTGTGCCCACGGTCTATGTCTATTACTCCACCCCTCCCCTCTCTCTTTCTCTCTCCTCTCTTTCGCTCTCTCTCTCACTCTCTTTGTCTCTGACCGGTGGTTAGTAATGGAAGTAAACGGACGTGAGGAAGGTTGGAAGAGCAGGACAGACACAGGTCCACTGAGGAGCAGGACTCTGCTGTAAGAGAAGACATGTGGAGGAGAGGAAGAGGGAGCAGGACAGACCAGGTCCACTGAGGAGGAGGAGCAGACAGACACAGGTCCACTGAGGAGGAGGGAGCAGGACAGACACAGGTCCACTGAGGAGGAGGGAGCAGGACAGACACAGGTCCACTGAGGAGGAGGGAGCAGGACAGACACAGGTCCACTGAGGAGGAGGGAGCAGGACAGACACAGGTCCACTGAGGAGGAGGGAGCAGGACAGACACAGGTCCACTGAGGAAGAAGGAGCAGGACAGACACAGGTCCACTGAGGAGGACTCTGCTGTAAGAGAGAGGAAGAGGGAGCAGGAGTCAGGGTGTGTGTCAGAGAAGGGGAGGGGGGGGATAGTGGGGGGGGTAGACTGAAGGGAAGGGGAAGAGAGAGATGGCTGGCTGGCATTCTCTCTGTGAGCCGGTTTCCACCCTGAAGGATTCTCTCTAACACCATGCAGGCTTTCTTCTTCTCCTCCTCTTGCTTGTTTTCCTCCGTCACCCTCATCCCTCACTCCCCCGGGGAAAGGAGGAAGCAGAAAAACAAATGTCTGGGCATTCAAAGAAAGGATAGTGATTCTGGATCTCAGATTCACAGACTTTCTCCTCCCCCCTCCCCTCCTATCATCTCCCCTCCTTTCCTCTCCTCTCTTCTCCTCTCATCTATTCCTTTAGTGTAGTTCGAAGCGGGATCTATTTTTTCTCGTCAGACTGCAAAGCATTATTGACCAAAGCCCTAAAGCCCTATTTGATGCATGGGCAATGTGTGTGTGTGTCTGTGTGTGTGTGTATGCATTTGCTGCTGTGGTTTTTCTCTTTTGGATCTCTAAAAAGATGTACTATATATACTTCTATAAACTTTCTCTCACCCTCTCTCTCTTTCCCTTTCGACACGTGTGCCCCCTCTCTCTCCTTCTCTCTGATGCTTGGTAATGAGTAGCTGCAGGAAGGTTAGAGAGCCGCTGAGCAGGAGGAGGAGATGTCTGTCACTGCCGGAGAGCCAGGTCTTCACTTCTGAGATAAACCCCCACAAATGAGTCCAGTAATTGCCTTCAAGTGCCTTTTCACTTTCCCCTTCTCAGTCTACCTGGGGCACCGCACACGCTCACACGCAGACGCGCATGCATGCATGCACATATGCACGCACTCACACTCTCACACACACCACACACACACACACATTAGTGGTGTTAGGGTTCAAAGTAATGGAGGTTGGAGAGTTGTATTACTGAGCTTTACTAATGGATGTTTTAAAGAAATAACTTCAGTCATTCCAGGACAGAGGTAGCCCCTGCTGGTTGCACTGGGAGACCCCGCTTACACACTCCGGTGTCTCTGCTAACTGTCCAGGATTTGGAGATGGAGTGTGGAATGGGGGAGGGAACAGGGGAGGGGGAAGAAGAGTTGATGGAATGGACTGTAGAGACTGCTCCAGGAGGTTCCAGGTCCTGTCAGAGCATCTCCCCCCAGATAGAGCTGTGATCTGGGCTAGCTCTCCTGGGTCTCCCCCTGGTCAACCTCGCCTACAACCAACATTCATCTTAGTTAGTGGCTGTCCAGCTCCCCTCTCCCTCCCTCCTCTACTGTCTCTCTCCCATCCCCTCGCCCCTCTCTCTCTCCCCCTTACCCCCCTCCCTCTCTCTCCCCCCCTTCTCAATCCGCCTTTCCCTCTCTCCCCCCTCTTCTCTTCTTCCTCTATATGTCTCCTGCTGCCTAACACCCCCACCCCCCCCCCATCTTCCACCAAAGTCCAATACTCTAGAGTTGTTATCTAGCGGCTGGATTGTTGTCAGTCTGACAGAACGGTTGGCACAGAGCACACATTCTAAGCACCCGCACACACACACAAACTTTTCCTTTCCTCTGTAGGTCTAAACGACTTTGTGGAGGGCAAATCAAGTCGGCCCCTTTTCCACTGTCTTAAAATGATTCAACTAGTCCTTTTTAGTTGTTTCATCTTCCCCATCTCCCTGGAGACAGGGTCATATGCTCCCTTCCAACCCCCCCCCTCCTCCCCTCTCTCTCCCTGTCTCTCTCCCTGTCTGTCTCCTCTCTCTCTCTCTCTCCTCCCTCTCTCTTCCCGTCTGTCTCCTCTCTCTCTCTCCCCCCCCTCCTCCCTCTTCTCTCCCTGTCTGTCTCCTCTCTCTCCCCACCCTCCTCCCCCTCTCTCTCCCTGTCTGTCTCCTCTCTCTCTCCCCCCCCTCCTCCCCTCTCTCTCCCTGTCTCCTCTCCTCCCCCCCCTCCTCCCCTCTCTCTCCCTGTCTCTCTCCCCGTCTGTCTCCTCTCTCTCTCCCCACCCTCCTCCCCCTCTCTCTCCCTGTTCCCTCTCTCCCCCACCCCTCCTCCCTCTCTCTCCCTGTCTCTCTCCCTGTCTGTCTCCTCTCTCTCTCTCTCCTCCCCACCCTCCTCCCTCTCTCTCCCTTTCTCTCTCCCCGTCTTTCTCCTCTCTCTCTCTCCTCACCCTCCTCCCCTCCCACCCCCTCCGCCCTCTTGCTTTGTTTCCCTCCCCTCCTTCATCCTCTGTGCCTCCCTCTCCTCCCTACTCCGTCTTGTAGCTCTCCCTCCTGCTGTGCCTCTTACAGTGTGTGCGTGTGCGTGTGTGTGTTTGAGAGAGTGGGCTTGACAGATGTCAGACACGCGCGCTCCATGTAGCCCAGCGGAGCAGAGATGGATCCTAGTCTAAATCAGCATAGTGGGAAATTAGATTATCTTCCTCAATATGAACTAATATCGAGAGACGGCAAACAGCCAGCAGCACAGTGTTTGTGTGTGTGTGTTTGTTTGTGTGTTTGTTTGAGTGTGTTTGTGTGGGCATTAGCTTGCTTATTAAACCTTGTTGACAGTTTGTTTGATGACTGGGGATAGTTTATCTATTGTCTTTCTCTCCCTCTCGCTAAAACACACAACATGCATACACAAACATCTCCACAGCTTTATTAACGGCATCTAAGATGTGACATTATCTTCTTAACCCAGACTGTCCACTTAGGTCGCCATGGCGACCGGCAGAGTGAAACCATGCACGTGTAATTGTAGAAGATGAAGACCTGTGCAGGACACACACACACATTGAAAGACACACACACACAACAGTGTTGTTTTCCTCAGGTAGTTGATGTGTCTGTTTGTATAGAGACCTCGGGTCATTCTATAGAGGCAATTCACAAATCCTCAATCCACAATCCTAACAGGCTGTTAGGATGTTCTGCAACGCTTGTGGGTCTGTCTGTCTGACTGACTGTGTGTTTGTATTTACGTTGTGTTCCCGGGCAGGTCTGAGGGATGATGGAGATTAGGGGATAGATGGAGCGAGAGAGAGGCGCAGTGGAGATGCAACAGAGATATAGAGGGAGGTGTGGACAGAGGGGTGAGGACATGTGAAAGAGAGGGATAGCGGGAGGAATGGACGAGACGTGATGGGATTGAGGTAGAAAGAGAGGGAGATGGACAAAGGCAGAGAAGCGTTTAAAATCCAAGTGCACGGGACCTTCCTTTTATCTGATTGGCTTCTTATCAGCCCGCAGCAGACACACACACACCCACCCAGGGAGGTGCCTCCTCCACCAAGGAGGGAAAATAAAACAGATTGTATTGTTTTCCTGACACCTCTCCCTCTCTCTCTCCCTCTCCCTCTCTCTATTTCTCTCTCTATTTCTCTCTCTCTCTCCCTCTCTCTCTCTCTCTCTCTCTCTCTCTCTCCCTCCCTCCCTCTCTCTCTCTCTCTCTCTCTCTGCAGGTGTTTCGTAGGAAGGCGGTGGAGCTGGGAGAGAAGCTGCTTCCGGCCTTCAGGACTCCCACTGGGATCCCCTGGGCTCTGCTCAACCTCAAGACGTCAGTGACACCTCATGTGGTCCCCCTCCTCCTCTCCTCCTCTCCTCCTCGCCCGTTTCTCCTTACCTGTCCTCATCTCTTACCCCCCCTCGTCTTTTCACTTCACCTCCCCTCTCCTCCTCATCACCTCCCCTCTTCCGCCTTTATTCACTCCTCCTCCCCTCTCCCCCTCCCTTCTCCTCCCCTCTCCTCCTCACCTCTCTTCCCCATGTCTCCGCCCCTCTCTTCTCTTCTCACGTTAGGTCAGCTCTGGTGTGATTTGACAGCAACTTGTTGATCCATAAAAGACAGTCTAGTCTAGAATACTGTCTGGCACTGTATCTGAGTGCTTGTGTTTGTGTTTGTATCCCAGGGCCAACCTCTGAGTGTGTGTGTGTGTGTCCAGGCCTGACCTCTATGTGTGTGTGTGTGTGTGCGTGTGCGTGCGGGCGGGCAGAACAGTGCCCTGGAGAGTGAGAGTGTGGTCCAGCTTACAGATTCAGAGTGACAAGTAGTCTTGGACTGACCCTGAACTTCTTGTTCAAGCGTGCACACACACACACACACACACACACCCATAGAGGTCAGCTCTACAAAAAGACCCACACAGAAAATCCCCCATGGTTATCAGTGGCCAGCCAAGCAGCCTAAACAGAGAGATTACTGTAAAATAGAGGGGGGTATAGAAAGACAGACAGATCGATCGACCTCTCTTTCTCTGTCTTTATCCCTCTTTCTCTCCCACTTCTCCCCCTCACCATGAAGCATGGGAAGGCCTCTTCCTCCTCCCTCCTCATCCTCCCAACACCACACCGACATCAGGCAGATATTAATTAAAAAGCCTGGTTGTCATGGAGATGGCTGTACGTGGCAGATGAATCCCTCCTGCAATTGGAGCAATGAAAACATGATTTCTTCGTTAACATGCATCATTACCATGAGTTCCTCTGGGACTGCAGCCGAGAGAGAGAAAGAGAGAGAGTGTGTGTGTGTGTGTCTCCTCTCAAACAACTATCTGCCCCTGCAAGATATGCAACACAGACCCACACACTGACAGAGGTTAATGTTGTGGTTGATCCTGGTGACAGCTCTGTAAGCCCTTGACCCCTGACCCTGTGTCTCTGCCACTTCTCTGACCTGGACGGAATCTGGGCCCTGTCTTCTCTGACTGGCTGTCTCCACCCTTCACATTGGGAGGGCTGGCTCTTCTTTTAACATGCAGGGAGTCAAGGAAGGAAGGAAAGAAAGAAAGATATAGGTCTAGAAGTAGGGGCTATTTTGTTATGTGCACTTTGTCCCACTTTAAATGCTCACCCTCTTACCCACAGGTCCATGTAACCCATTTACTGACAGCCAGA
The DNA here is from genome assembly GCA_903064625.1 of Mallotus villosus. NCBI lineage: Eukaryota > Metazoa > Chordata > Actinopteri > Osmeriformes > Salangidae > Mallotus > Mallotus villosus. The sequence continues at coordinate 17,484 of CAEFZP010005679.1, forward strand.
AGCATCTCTCTCTCTCTCTCTCTCTCTCTCTCTCCTCCTCTCTCTCCTCTCTCCTCCTCTCTCTCTCTCTCTCTCTCTCTCTGTCTGTCTAACTCTAGTTCGCCTAGTTTAATACATTACATATATTCATTTAGCAGACGCTTTTATCCCACTTCCAAGAGAGAGCTATGGTAAATGGACTGCATTGAGCTTTACAATAAGTATAATAACTTAGACATCTGGGTCAGGGGTGGTTATTGGTGGGGTGGGGGGGGCGGTATGGGTGGGGGGCTAATGGGTGGGTGGTGGAGGGGTCGGGGGGTATAGGTGGTGGAGGGGTTGGAGGCATTGCTTCTAACAACTGACTACTACTCTGTACTTGAACACATAGAAGATCTAGAGAGGCTGGTAGCTGAAGGAGGAGAGAATATCAAAGAGGTAGGAAGAGGAGGAAGAGGAGCAGCATTGATCTGAATGCAGTGCTGTGTAACCTTGACCCAGATCCGACCAGCAGATCTGAGACACCCTGAGGACCATGCTCCAATTATACTCTCTCTCTTTCTCTCTCTCACGCTCTCTCTCTCTCATGTTCTCTCTCTCTTTCTGTCTCTTTCTCTCTCTCATTTTTTTTCTTCAGCCATGACTATATATTCCTATGGCCTGCTTTACTTTCTCTTCATCCCCTCATTGATTTTCTCCTCTTCCACCTTCTCCACCACTCCATCTCCTGCCCGCACCTCCTCTTCTTTGCACCTCCCCAGTGTCCCGCCCAGTCATGTGTGTCTGACCAGCCCAGCCTCCCGCCTCCTCTCTCAGATCGATCCCAAAACATATTGATTGATGAACAATGCAGGATTCAATGTCATTTTTCACCACGGCACTTCCTGTGTGAGTGAAACGATGAAAGCTTTATCGTTCCCCCGAGGGGAGCCGTCGCAGCTCTCCAGGGCAGACGATGACAATATCGATGAGTGCTGAAAGCAGGTTTGAACACAGATCGATCCTTATCAGCAGCGCACGGCTCGGGTCACGTGACCAGCCGCATGGCGATCAGTCGGAACCTGAGAAGGGAGAGAGAAACATGATTTGATCTGATGTCGTATCGATCCCTGGAGGTGTCTGCCTCGTCTGTGGTCCCTCTGTGCTTCTGTTCCCCCGGTCAGCCTCGGTTGAGGGTCCGTTTCTCTCCCTCTCTCTCTCTCTCTCTCTCACACACACACCCCTAAACAAACACACAAACAGTACCATACTGTAAATCAAACAGATAAACATCAGAGGAATTACGGAAAGTATTTAATTAGGGTTTGCAAACTACATGGATGTTGTCCTCTGAAAAGCTTCAGCTGTATTAAATCCCCATCAAAGAGACTAAACTACAAAATAGTGGTTCTACATGAATTTATTCCTTCATCTGAAAAGGAAAACAGTGCTTTTTAATTTAGCTTGAGGAAACTTGTAATAAGTGTCGTTGTTTTTCTTCTCAAAGTAACATCAAAGCACAGTGATTGAGAGTCTGAACCGTTTAAGTGAGTATCCTTTTAAATGCAGGAATAATTAGAAATATTCTCACATATTATATGGTATCTTTAGGGGTGTTTCTTCTTTGTTTGTAGTGTACGTTTTGCTGATTTAGTAGTCAACAGCTTGAGAGACAGGGACTGTGTGTGTGTGTGTGTGTGGTGTGTGTGTGTGTGTGTGTGTGTGTGTGTGTGTGTGTGTGTGGTGTGTGTGTGTGTGTGTGTGTGTGTGTGTGTGTGTGTGTGTGGTGTGTGTGTGTGTGTGTGTGTGTGGTGTGTGTGTGTGTGTGTGTGTGTGTGTGTGTGTGTGTGTGGTGTGTGTGTGTGGTGTGTGTGTGTGTGTGTGTGTGTGTGTGTGTGTGTGTGTGTGGTGTGTGTGTGTGTGTGTGTGTGTGTGTGTGTGTGTGTGTGGTGTGTGTGTGTGTGTGTGTGTGTGTGTGTGTGTGTGTGTGTGTGTGTGTGTGTGTGTGGTGTGTGTGTGTGTGTGTGTGGTGTGTGTGTGTGTGTGTGTGTGTGGTGTGTGTGTGTGTGTGTGTGTGTGTGTGTGTGTGTGGTGTGTGTGTGTGTGTGTGTGTGTGTGTGTGTGTGTGTGTGGCCTTTCTCCTCCTCTCCCCCTCCCTCCCTCTCCCTCCTCCTCCTCTCCTTGCTCCTCTCCTCCTCCTTTCGTCCTCCTCCTTCCCGTCTCCTGCTCCTCTCCTCCTCCCCTTCTCCTCTCCTTGCTCCTCTCCCCCCCCCCTCTTCTTTCTCCCACTCTAAAAGTGTGTCATGGTGTTCCTCAGCTCTCCCCAGATCTTCTCTGGGGACAGACGGACCATGTTTCAAACAGAACGAGTTCACAGGGTTTTCTCTCCCTCTGAAGTGGTGAAAAGATTCATCAAGAGTCTTTCTCCCCCTCCTCCCCTCTTCCTCTCCCTCTCTCTCTCCCTCCCTCTCTCTGAGGAGCCTTGTTGGAGCATGGAGGGATAAGAGGAGACTTATGGAGGGATGAATGAATGGGTGGACGGAGGTGTGGAATCTATAATATCAAGAACAGGTGGCTATAGTGAGGCTCCGAAGAAGAAAAAAAAGTCTCCCTCTCTTTCTTCTTCTCTCCGTCTTCTTCCCTCTCCTCCTGAAACTCTTGTCTTTCTCTCCTTTTCTCCTCCTCTCTCTTCTTCATTCTCTTCACTCATCCATTACCATGTGAACACTGCACGTCTCCCACTGCAGTGTCCGTCTCTTTGTCCTTCATCTCCTTCTTCCTCTCTTCCTCCCTCATCCTGTGCTCTCTGACACCCCAGCATATTTATTCCGTAGTCCTTCCCTGGTTCTTATCTCTGGTCCGCACCCCTCCTGTCCCCCTCCGCCCCACTTCCTATCCTCGTATTAGCACCCTAAGCCAGATAAAGGATTCCCAAATCACATTCTGCCTCCTGCCCAAGCCTGACAGCAGTTTGACTTGACTTAACCTGCCCAGTTCAATTAAATGGGAAGATGGGCTCGGGCAAGGAGTCTGGTCAGGGCACAGACACACCACGTGTGCATTTGTGAAAGTGTGTGTGATGTGTGTGTGTGTGTGTGTGTGTGGGAGAGACTCTCGTTGTTGAGCGTGCGGTTGTGCGTTTGTGTGTGTGTATTTGCGAGAGAAAAACGGGAGACGGAAAAAGAGAGAAGATTAGAGGAGAAGGAAACGGAAAGAAGTCAAACACCAGAACACACGTTCCAGCTCGCGCCAGGCATCGCCGTAAACACCGCAAACTCATTTGGTCCGTTGCCCCGCCCCTCAACACACACGAGCACAAACTCTTGCGAAAACAGTTCTGGCCTCGACCACAGCCCCCAGACAAATTGATTCCTTCTATCTTTCTGACTGGATGAAGCTCGAAGCACACACCACACACACACACACACACACACACCTGTAGAGATGCAGCTGTCTGGGAAAGTGAACTACACAGATGAACTCCATCAGAAGCAGCATCTACCAGTGGTAGGCAACACCTAATACAATGCTGCTTAATGTAATGAAACGTTAGCAAATGTGGTCCCATCGCTGACGATTACCCACGCGGCACCAGGGCTCTAAGCTTTAGACATTATTCATTGTTTTACGTAATTGGCCAATTTTCAGTCGGGGTGAGTGCACGGTGTTTAAGGGGGCCCCGTGACAGCAACGCTGAGCGACAACGCTGAGCGACAACGCCGCTCCCTCTGCAGATCGCTCTGCTGCCGTGTGATGCCTGATTGTCATGCAAATGATGATCTCTCCCTCCAGGGAATATAGATCCTAATGTAATCACAATACACTGCTGCGACTTTAATCTCCAGCTATTATTCCTACCAGAGGGGTGTCTGTGTGGGTGTGTGTGTGTGTGGGTATGTTGGTTGGTGTGGGTGTGTGTTTGTTGTGTGGGTGTGTGTGTGTGTGTTTGTGTTATTTAATAGAGAATTATGGGATTGAACAGGGTGTGACTCTAGTTCCAAGAAACCAAGTTATCATACTCATCTCTGTACTCAAGAGGCTAACCACCCACCTCCCACAAGTCTCAAGATGGATGATGACACGAAGCAAACGTTGAGAAAATAATACCAGTAATAACAGTTTTGTGGACGACGAGGGCGAAGGATCCATCGATGCCATGGCAACCGTGCCCCGTCCCCGCTCGCCGCCCCCGCCGACACGCGTGTAGGGAGCGTGGCACACGCGAGTGGAGTCGGCTGGGAGGACGCCAGGACGCGGAGCGTGTCCGTGTTTAATGGCGTGTGGGAGGACACCGGTGGTGACTGTGGCCTGCGTGGGTCACTGTTTCCTGAGAACTGGAAGTGGAACGGGAGAGTGTTGCTGTTGATTGCTGTCTCTCCTCTTCACTCGAGGACCTCCATCTCTCCCTCTTTCCCTCAACCCCCCCTCCCTCTCTTCTCTCTCTCCTTCCCTCCCTCCCACCCTCCCTGGATGCCTCTCTCCTTCCCCCTCTCCCTTCATGCCTCCCTCCTTACTTTCAAACTAGACTAAAGTGTATCCTTGGTATTGTCTAGCTCACAATGGGGCAGTGACTCAGCGAAATAGACTCTAGTGTTGCTGACACTACAGGTGGTCTGAGAGATTCTTCAATGCGTCGTGATCATGAAGCGAATCAATGCGGAAGCGTACCTTCAGAGACATCATTAGTGAAGGAAATCCTAGTGAGTTGAAACTGGGTTCACTCCTGTCCAGTTCATGGGAGTTCAGTCACCATGACGTTGGTGTTTCCTAAACCCATTGGCACTTCCCTGTTGTATTACTATGTTTAGCCTGTGTTCTGCTCCTCTCTTTCACCAACCGTCTCTGGAGGAGGGGATCCCTCACTGAATTGCTCCTCCCGAGGTTTCTTTCCATTTTTTCTGGGAGTTTTTCCTTGTCTTCCTTGAGGGTTTAGGTTGGTTGAGGGGCAGTTTTATGGGCGTATGTGAAGCCCTCTGTGACATGCTTGCTTATAAAAAGGGCTATACAAATACATTTTGATTTGATTTGATGACGTTACAAGGACCCCGTCTCAAACACA